>JAFEMH010000443.1:600000-775294 GCA_022495995.1 Adenophora triphylla var. japonica
TTTGTGTCGGTCCCTTCGGTGACTATGCTATCACCGTAGATGATGGTAAGACCTGTTCCATGGACGAACTTTACGCACTGATGGAGGGTGGATGCCACCCCATTGATCTGGTGTAGCCAAGGGCATCCCAAAATGGAAGTGAATGTGATCGGGATGTCGATGACTTGGAAGTCGGTCGGGACCATCTGCTTTCCGAACCACAGGTTCAAGGTGGCTATTCCCAAGACTGGGCGAGACATTGAGTCGTATGCCCTGATTTCCTGAGTGGAGGGTTTCAGATCAGTTGCTTTGATCCCTAGCAAATCCATCATTTTGGATGGAAGGACGTTTATGGATGATCCCCCATCTACCAAGACCCGAGGGAGACGGCGCTCGTCCAGTTGAACTGTTATGTAGAGAGGCTCATTGTGGTCAGCCCCAAATTTTGGAAGGTCCAGCTCCGTGAAAGTGATGATATTGCTGTAATGAACATTGCCGATCATCTGAACCTCTTCATCAGGTGTCACAGTGATGGGAACCATGGTCTGGGCCAGGCTTTCTTCCAACTTGAGTTTGTGCGGGTAAGATGAAGTGAGTAAGGACCAGAGTGAGATGTTAGCCTGAGTATGCTTGAGTTGAGTTAAGACAGGATCTTCAGCCTTCGGGTCAAGGGTTTCGGCTTCTTTGGCGTAGGGCCCTTTTTCAGTTCGTGGCTCAGGTATGGCTAGCCTTTTGTCTGCCCGTGGAGAATTCGTCGGGATTTGACCGGAACGCGTCTGAACGTTCACCTCTGCCTTTGCTGCTTTGCTCGTCTCTCCTATTTCTGTAATGAGATTGCCTTGGTTGGCAAAGGGCCATACTGCGCATTTCAGTTCGTTGACCGTCATTACTTTTGTTGAAGCATCAACATTGGCTTTGAGATCTTCCCAAGACAGGTGTTGAGGTATCTGGACACTCGGGCCGTCGGTGACGGTGCGGAGCTCGTCCCAGCTGATCATGGAGCAGACGTTGCCGTGGCCTTGTACAGAGCTAGGCTGAGGAGATTTGCTGGAGTTGATGACGTAGTAGTCAAATTTTCCTGATGGTTCTCCGAGGGTTCCGACTGTGGGATCGCCAGATTCGTATCTTTTCTTCAGTTTTTGTTGAGAAGAGGGTTTCTTCTTTCTTCGAGGGCGATCCTCGTTTATTTCATCTTGGAAGACCCTTTCCAGACAATCGGTATAATTGCAGATGTCCCACCAGATGTGTTCGTTGTTCGGCGGTAGTACTGGGACCTCAGGATTCTGAATGGGCATGTCTTCCACCATGGGTTCTTGTGGCTTTATGTCGTAACTGCATGGCTCGTACGAGGGCAACATGTTGACTTCTGGGAGACAATGAGAGACGTTAGAAGCTGCAGGAGCAGGCATGTCCTTGGGAGCCCCGGGTAGTTGGGGGGTGGCTAACGTTCCGAAGTGGTGCATGGCACCTTCGATCCAGGCTTGTTGTTCGCCTTGGCGTTTCTCAATAGCCATGATGACTTGCCAAACTTCCTCCAATGTTGGGAAATTTCTCGGGGGTAAGGTCCCATTTTCCTCGTTGTTATCCACTGACTTGGCCATAGGAGGCGACGGGTGCCACTGGTGGCGTGGTGGGAAGGGTGTTGGACCTTACGGCTTTGACACGGGGAGAGTAGTTCCCGGGTATTCTCGATCACTCTTGGTTCACTGGAGGAGGGTGACGGTAAGGTTTAGACACGGGAAGGCCGTTCGGGATAAAATGGGGAAAGCTCACGTGACATGCGGTTTCCGCTTCTTTTATTTTTTTTATTATTTTTTTTGTTGTTTTAATTTTCTTAAAACGTGTTTTCTCAGAGTCCTAGGTAGGTTGGAAAAGATTGCTCTTCTTTTTCGCAACTATGCTAAATCCTGGGTCAGTGGAGACCATCTGTGCGTCTATAAGCACCTCGTTTTGCACCTGTATTTTGACATCCGAGGGTGGACAGCCCCGGGCGAGGGTCCTATAGGGCAAGCAGTTTCCACCGGCCTAAAAGAAAAAACCGAACCTAAGGACCAAGCCTGTCATGTTCTTTTTAATGCGTTAGCCATGTGAATAGTGAGCCGAGCCGGCAACTAAGTCAAGATCAGGTCAAGAGTTTGGCATGACCTCTCTTTACCTTGCTTGCGCAAGGGATCTGTGACGTTAGGCGTTGGCTGGGTCATATCGTCATGGCTGACGTATTAAAGACTTGATGACATGGTGTCATGTGGGCATGGATGTATATCCGGGACGGAACATCGTCTGGGTGTAGCTTCGGAAATCAAGATCAGGTCAAGATTTTAGCATGACCTTTCATCGCTTTGCTTGCGCAAGGGATCTTGAGTTCCGAGCTTCGACTCAGAAAATGGCCGGCATGGGATATGTATCCAGGCTTGTATGACACGGACTGGGTAAAAACCAACCGAGTCTGGACAGAGTGTGACTCAAGACTCAAACGTGCAGGGTTGGCGCTTGGCTAGGATGGGATGTTTGGGATGATCCCGTGCGTGTCCGAGAGGCGTAGGAAGGCCAAACGAACTGCAACTAAGACCACCCCGGGTTAAGGGTTGTAGTGTGCAGTGTATCCGAGGTAGCAGTGCGCGTAGCGTGCAGTGTAACCGAGGCAGCAGTGCGAGTAGTGTGCGGTCTCTAAAATTCTTTTTCTGAGTAAAACAGAAGTTTTTTGAAGAATTTTAAATGTATGTACACAGATGTATATTGATGCATTTTTTTTTGTATTTTTATTTTTTTTTGTAAAATAAAAAAGTAAAGCACATGCACACACATACAACAATTAAAGAGAAGGGGTAGAATGAAAGTTTGACCCTCATCATCATTTTAAAAATCTTTTATTTTGTTTAAAAGTTTTTAAAACAAAACGTCCCCAGCGGAGTCGCCAACTGAAATTACCCGGATCCGGCTCGCGCGCGGGCCCCGGCATCTCGCATTTGCGTCACTTCAAGAAAGTCGCCCGGATCCGATAGGCAGCTCGATTGTGCCCCGGCATCTGGCTTATTCCGTTTTGCGGTGTTGGAGAATGTCTCGCCGTGTTTTTGCTTGTAAAGTCGCCACGCCGTTTTTATTAAGCCCAAAACAATGAAAAAGGGCATCAGTTTAAAAATAAACTGTTTTTGTGTGATGAGATTTTTGAGTTCGGAGGTCAGATGACTCCTCGGGAAAAGAATATTAGAATCTTAGAGCTCACCCGAGTCGCCTCGTAAAAACGAGTCTTTCGGTACCCCTTATATTCTTTAACTGTTGTGTGTGTGTGTGTATGTGCTTTTAAAAATGCATGTTGTATCTGATGTCTACATTGTACACTGCTTTATTGAAATGTAATGAAATAGTATAGGAAGGGAGCCTTACCAATGTTGGTTCGTGTCTGTCTTCCGCAGGAGAATAGTGTTTGAGGATGGACTAGTGTTCCGGTACGGACCGGGATTGCTTCGGGATGAGCCGGTTGTCTGCGGACAGAGTTTTGGTGTGCGTTGGGATCGTAGGGATCACTCGGGCAGAGTTTCGGCGTGCATTGGGATCGCAGGGATCACTCGGGCATAGGTTCGACGTGGGTTGGGATCGTCGGTTTGACTCAAAAAGAGCTGGGACGCCTCGGGAAAGGCCAGGCAAGGCCTCGGAGTACCACGAGGGGCCTCAGAGTACCTCGAGAGTGCCTCGGGGCAGCGCGGGAGCGTCACGGGAGCGTTCGGAGAGGCTTCGGAGTACCACAAGGGAGCTCGGAAGGCCTCGGAAGGATCCGAAAGGGGCCGGGAGTGCCTCGAGAGGACTTAGAGGGGTGCCAGAAGGCTGGGGGGAGAGGAGAGAAGAGGGAGATGTGTGAAATGAGGGAGGGGGAGCCCTCTATTTATAGTGCAAGATTTTGTGCAAGAAGGTCTGTACGGACCTTCTAGGTAATCCAGGATTTTGGTTTTCCTCGATTTGAGAGAATAAGTGGACTTTAAGAAGATTTAGCCATGATGGTGTCTGGTTGCAATAAGGTCCGTACGGACCAACCTTGCATGCAATAAGGTCCGTACGGACCAACCATGTAGCTGGGTAATTATTACCTCCGGGATTTGAGGGAATAACTTGGACTTTAAGGGGATTCAGTAATCATTGAAGCAAAGAGGTCCGTACGGACCACATATGCTTTTCCAATTTCTGAAAAATTCCTAAAAAGTCCTTTTGTCCCTTTTTGTCCTAGAAAGGTCCCTCCCTTGGTTTGGTTGGGGGTTTTTGAGGGTTTTGAGTGTCACGGGTCTTCGAGACTGCGTTTGTGAGTCTGCGATGTTTCCCGTGTGCTCGGAAGAGGGTGATCCAGATTGGGGTACTTACAATAATGTAAAGGGGATGACCTTTATGGCTTTTCCTATGTCCTTTAAGACCTCATAAGGTGGACAATCCTCAGAAAGCTAGGTCAAGGGAAGGGGATGACATAATATGAATAAAGATTGCATTTTTATATATAAAAATAGAGGGGAATCACATCATCATATGGTAGATCATCCCTAGAACAAGCCACTTGTGGAACCTTGTTCATCCTTGGGAGAGGATCTCCAATGAATCCTTTGTGTAGGGGAGTGGGAATATGATGATTACATTGCAAAGATGGAAAATTTAAGACAATAAATGCATATAAATGACAAGTAATAAGTAAAGCAAGATAATATGAGAGTAAATCAAGGGTAAAGGAAGCATAGATTACTAATATTGGTTTTCTCTATCTCCCAAGGGGATTTTCCTATTCAGGAATAGATTAGGGTAGGATTAATGTATGAGATAGGAGAGTTTTGAGTGATTTTGGTTACTGGAATTTCGTGTTGTGATTTTGGCAGAGTAACAGTGCTTGAAATTGTGTGTTAAAATGAATAGAGGAGGCCTCTATTTATAGGCTTATGGAAATGGCAAAGTATGTCGCGCGACATATGTAGCCACAACTGCTTGTTTCTAGAAACATACAAGGTGGCAGACTGGAAGGCTCTTTCCAACAAGGTCCTGTCCAAATTTATTATTTCTGGCAGGTCCTTCCTTGCTCGGAAGTTTGGAAAAGTTCCCGAATTTCCCCTAAACTTTATGAAAGCTTGGGGAATTGCTAGAAACTTTAATTGGAAGGCATGAGCCAAATTTGGGTACTTACAGAAGCCCCTCGGCAATGGTACTTGCAAAGCAAGTGGGGTTGTCGATAAAAGTGAGAATCCAATCTGGTGAATCGCCGAGATGGATTAGGATTGGGTGACCAAGGTGGTTGAGTGGCTTAACCTTTGGAAGGCTACCTACGTATCCCGAAGGAATCAATCCATGATCGTAGTTCAGGATTCGATGGGGAATGGCGAAGAGAAATAGGTCCCTTGCTTTAAAGGAGGATAGAAAGTGACCTAAGAGGACGAATGGCTGGTCCTGCTGGGGATATGGCAAATGAAGGAAGTGATCGATGTGGTCGGATGGCTGGACCTTTTTAAAGGCTTACGCACCACTGAGGAGTGGTGAAGGAAGAGGGTGACCGATGTGGTCGGATGGCTAGACCTTTTTGAAGGCTTAAGCACCACTGAGGAGTGGTAAAGGAAGAGGGTGACCGATGTGGTCGGATGGCTGGACCTTTTTGAAAGGCTACCTACGTATCCCGGAGGAATCAAGCCATGATCGTAGTTCAGGATCATCGCATAGACAGTTAGGAACATGTTTAGGATCCTCGGAATTTTGACGATTAATGGAGGAGTCACCTTAGAAGCTAAAGCTTACGTCGCTATCGAGGAGATAGAGGTAGCTGAAGTCGAATACTAAAGCTTACTTCGCTCTCTCATTCAAACAGAGATAGAGGTAGCTAAACTTGAATACTAAAGCTTACTTCGCTATCTCTTTCAAACATAGATAGAGGTAGCTAAAGTTGAATACTAAAGCTTACTTCGCTATCTCTTTCGAATAGAGATAGAGGTAGCTAAAGTTGAATATTAAATCTTACTTCGCTATCTCTTTCTAACAGAGATAGAGGTAGCTAAAGTCGAATACTAAAGCTTACTTTGCTATCTCTTTCGAACAGAGATAGAGGTAGCTAAAGTCGAATACTAAAGCTTACTTTGCTATCTCTTTCGAGCAGAGATAGAGGTAGTTAAAGTTGAATGCTAAAGCTTACTTCGCTATCTCTTTCGAACAGAGATAAAGGTAGATAAAGTCGAATGCTAAAGCTTACTTCGCTATCTCTTTCGAACAGAGATAGAGGTAGCTAAAGTCGAATACTAAAGCTTACTTCGCTATCTCTTTCGAACAGAGATAGAGGTAGCTAAAGTCGAATACTAAAGCTTACTGCGCTATCTCTTTCGAACAGAGATAGAGGTAGCTAAAGTTGAAATTTGAAGGCTGTCACCTTACGTTATTTTATTCCAACAGAGATAACGGAGATTTTTTTTTGAGAGAAAACGTTATTCCATTTGGAGATATTGGAAGTTTTTGGAAGAAACGTTATTCCATTTGGAGATAACGAAAATTTTTCATAAGAAACGTTATCCCATTTGGCGATAGCGGAAATTTTTCACAAGAGACGTTATCCCATTTGGCGATAACGGAGATTTTTCATAAGAGACGTTATCCCATTTGGTGATAACGAAGATTTTTCACAAGAGACGTTATACCATCTGGTGATAACAGAGACTTTTCATAATAGACGTTATCCCATTTGGCGATAACGGAGATTCTTCACAAGAGACGTTATACCATTTGGTGATAACGGAGATTTTTCATAAGAGACGTTATCCCATTTACGATAACAGAGATTCTTCACAAGAGACGTTATCTCATTTGGTGATAACGGAGATTTTTCACAATAGACGTTATCCCATTTGGCGATAACGGAGATTCTTCACAAGAGACGTTATACCATTTGGTGATAACGGAGATTTTTCATAAGAGACGTTATCCCATTTACGATAACGGAGATTCTTCACAAGAGACGATATCCCATTTGGTGATAACGGAGATTTTTTTCATAAGAGACGTTATCCCATTTGGTGATAATGGAGATTTTTCACAAGAGACGTTATCCCATTTGGCGATAAGGGAGATTTTGAGAGGAAACGTTATTCCATTTGGAGATAACGGGAATTATTTGCTTAAGTGGAAAGTCCAGGGGAAAAAGTGTAAATTCAGCCTAAGGCGAATGAAGCCGCTCGGCTAGATATGGGGAAAAAGAAGCCGTCCGGCTTCAAACCTCGTTTCACCAGATTTAATTAAACAGAAGGAGAAATGGGCAACAACCATTGTTGGCTTAGGTTGTCGAGGAGAGAGGATAGAAAAGAGAGAGAAATACGCCAAGATCTTCAGAGATTTGGGTTTCTATTGCTTAAATGGACCAAGGAGGACACGTCATGCCCCGTCAAGCGCGTCGTGATTTATCACAGGCCGCGAGATTGAGGAGGAGAGAGTTCGTGAGGACTGATCAAAAGTATGACTTCGCGGTGCCTACTTCTCAGTTTTATCCCGATAAAAGGGATCACAAATCCATGAAACCTTAAGTTATAGGGGTAAGCACTCTCGATTTGCTCGATTCCATCAATTTTGGTCGATTTTTGATTTATTAGGGCTAAATTCGAAATTTGGGATTTTTTGGATTTTCTTTGTGATTTTGTTGATGATTTTATGGATTTAAAGATTGACCTACGAAGCTAGATACATAGGTAATCATGCGTGTGCAATTTATTTGAAGAAATATGAGAATGACTCATTTTTTGAAAATAAAGTGAGAAAAATAATTCCTAAAGTGGGACGGATTTCTTGCATGTGCTAGAACTAGGTCAACTCCTGATCATGGATGTGAAAATGAGATTTTGGACAATGAAAATGATTCATGCATGCCATTTTGAAAGATTAAATTTATATGCAAAGAATTTTGTGAAAAATGGGATTTTTGTGTTTGGGAGAGCATGTGCTCGAGGTGACGTGTTTCAAATGATGAAAGACACGTGTTCTAGGCAAATGATGCTAGAAAATTTCTTATGAATGCTTTACTTTGCAATTTGTGCAACATTTGTGAATGTATGCATATTTCTGAGATATGTTGAGGGACTAACGTACCTTTGCTGTGCTTACCTGCAGGTGGGCAAGTCATGGGGATGTGTGGAAGTTGATAGTGTTAAGAGTTTGATGCATCATTTGAGAACTTGGTTCCTCTGACTGGGATGTTGAAACATTTGGGGGCGTGAAGTGTCTCTGACCGAGTTGCATTTGAGAACTTGGTGTCTCTGACCAATTTGCATTTGAGAGCTTGACGTTTCTGACCTATTTGCATTTGTGAGCATGGTGTCTCTGACCTACTTGCATTTGAGAGCTTGGCGTCTCTGACCTACTTGCATTTGAGAACTTGGTGTCCCTGACCAATTTACATTTGAGAGCTTGGCGTTTCTGACCTACTTACATTTGAGAACTTGGCATCTCTGACCGAATTGTAGACGTTGGAAGCTGTCTTCACATGTTTTGCCCGGAATCATCTCTCGCTGAAAAGGGGGATTTGATTTCTTGAACTCGATTCATCAACAGGTTGTCATAGGCCAAGATGATAAGGACTCGAGCCATCTTAAGTCGCGACGATACGAACTTGAGGCACCGAAAGAAGGGGGTCTTACGAGTTGTTCGTGCAACCTTGTTGAAACCACCGATTTTGGGCTTTGGTGAGTATCTTCCTTTATGAAGATAGGTCTCAATAGCGATGGAAAATGGTCTTTCGCGTTTGAAATCCTGCATTCGTTAGGGAAGAGACAAACAAAGATATGTATGACATTTATGACGATGCATGGAGGCATGAGATGGTATGACCATGAATATGTTAGCAAGGCTAAGGAGTGACAAACAATTCGTGAAATCACTTAGAATGATGATTTTTTTGGTTTTTCTTTTATCTATTTTGCTTTTAGGGTATGCATGAACCTAATTTTGGGTACAAGTATTTCCTATTTTGATTTGGTAATCAATTAAGGTTATTTCTCTTTGTGCATGTCACATGAACCACGGGCTGACTCTTTTGCGGGAAAGCAATGTGAGAGGGGTTTTATGAAAGAATGTGTTGGGGGAATGTGTTTGGATGTATGTATTTGGGAACTGTTTGAGACAGGTTTCGAGCAGGCGGGGTTGTATCCCTTGGGTGTGGACTGAACTGCTGTTGTTGCTGAGATGTTGTTAATGCTACCAAAAGGTATCATGTGGACCAGAATTCCCTCTTGGACTGAGATCAGATTTAAATCCCTGGTCTTGATTAGAGTTCCTTTCTCAAACTCTGGCACTTGAAGCTGATGCTGACAGGCTTTTAGAAACAAAGACTAAAGTAAATTTCAAAGTAACCAAACCTCTCTTTTGAGGATGGATGTGACTTATCGAAGCCCCGGTCTGAGGGAAAAACTCTGCAAGGCCCCATGTTCTATTAAAGCGAGGAAATATCCCTTCATTGGCAAAGCCCCGAATTGAAGCGACCTTAAGGAATCCATGAACGAAAACTTCTCCAAATGACTTGCGACGCCCCTGACTTGACAAAGTATTATGGGGAAGGCCCGAATGTATTGATTATAAAACCAAACTAGTTGGTTGACCATGACTGATCTCAAAATGCACTTAATGCAGCCCCAATCCGTTGAAGCATTACGTTATGAAGCGTGAAACCCATCATGGATTTCAAAAGAGATTCTCATTCTGGTGAGTGCCAAGGGATCTTGTAGACTCGACTTCCAATGTTGGACTTAAAGTCATGATTAAACCTTGCTCCTAACACCAAAGAACTTGCTCGTGGCAGGCTTTCAACCAACAAAACTTCCCTTTGCTTGGCAAAGCCCCGGTTTGATGAACTAAGTAGGTGAAGTTTAGATTTTGAAGAACTGACTTGGTGAAGCCCCAATCTGATGACCTAGCAAAAGTCCCAATATGATTGGTATTGCAAAAGTGATCTTGAGGTTGATCTGACCAAGACTGAATCCATCTTGTGACATAGTGAGGAACTCGATGCGGACCCAAAAATGACTAGAGAAGCCCCAATCTAAAGAAATGGCCTGACGAAGCCCCAACCTTGAAGAGTTTCAACGCAGCCCTAACGTAATTGTAGCAGAAGAGGGAAAACCTATCCTTTCATACTTACTTTCTTATTTTCTTTAGTCAATCAGTCAACCGCAAGAAGATGTGAAAGAAAAGAATTTTAGAAATTTATACATGCAGGGGCATATTTTTCAAAAGGTGGGAATAGATCCCGATTTTGTGTTATTTTGATGGCCTCATTCGACGTAGGCACAAGAACTCGCTTTGGGTTTGACTATTTTGAGAGAGTATAAACGTAGAAAGGTTTGTAAAAGTGTATGGAAGCCCCTACCGACAGAAAATCAGTGTTTAGCACTATCTTTCCTAAGATGTAGAAAAAGAAGACTTGTCAAGATATCTGAAAACTTGTTTTATTTACAATGATCTCAAGATTGCTTAAAACCATTTATTAATGTTCGGGTTATTCAACCACTAATCTCGATATGAATAAACATTTCGATTAATCATGAGGAGAAAGTCAACCAGTGCCGTGGAGCAAAGTTGGCTATGTGTGAAAGAAAGGTCTGTGTATAGAGGAGGTTAGAGACCGGGTTTATGGGATTTGAATGTGTTTATGACCGGACCATTTTCTGGTTGCCTACGTTCCCTTCATTGCGAGGAGCTCAGGTCGTCGTAGTTTGGGATGAACTGTGTTTGGCTTTGGGAAATGGTATGAATATTTATGGTTCCTTTAGTGAAAAAGGCTCGAATGAGAAGATTGGATGATGAGGCACGGGCCTTGAGATGAATCCTTGACAAGTCATTTTGGACGGTTGCTTCAATTGCTTCATTGCTTCTTGATCTTCGCCTTTAATTGGGGGAGAAAGAATTTGCATATGCCTAAGGGCTTATGAAATGTTTCTGCCTTTGCTTTGACCACTCATTTGTTATTGATAACTTTCATTCTTCGAGCTTTGATTTTTCCCCATCTGTCAAGCTTTTGATTGGCGGTGTTGGGTCCTTGGTTTCTTTTTTTTTTTTGAAGCTCCTGCTTGGTTTTTTTTTTTTGAAGCACTTGAGGATGAAGGCAGACCCCCGCTTGAACTTTCTTGATGCACATGAGGGCAATGGCAACCTCCTAGGTTGTTTGTCGACGTGTGGTTAGTTTTTCGATGTTGAGTGATCTTTTGTTGTTCCTTGAAGTTGCCGCAGTCGTTGACTTAGTCAAGGTGATGGTGAGGACATGATTTGGGAAGTGTATGGCTTGATGAAAGCTTTTGTGAGGTAAGGAAAGTGTATGAGGGAAGGCATTAGTTGACTTTCTCACATCGATTAATTTAAATCTTAGTTATTTCGAGAGATTATTTGTTGAGCAATGCAAGTGATCATATAAAATAAAATCATTTCATTAAATGTAATGTAGGTGTGCAAATAATGTCTTAAGTCTAGCAAGAAAAGAAAAAGACTCTTAGAAAGTTAAACATTTTTACTACAATGTCCAAGGAGGACTTGATTAAAAGAGGAAAGTACTAGAACCTACGAGGGTTGACTGAGAGACTGTTTTATCTTTTAATTTTGTTTAAGGATAGGTAGCCCCTAGCCTAGCTACTCTTCGCTGGTTGGACTGCCAGGGCACTTAAGCTTTCCTTCGTAGATCAACCCTTGGACATCTTTCTTCAAAGTCAGACACTTGTCATAATAGATGTGTACCTTTGGCAAAGGAGTTGGGTCTGAGTTGACTGGCCCTGCTTCCTACTCCACGACCTTCAGATTGTTAGATGTACGTGGGCATTCAAGCATCCCATCTTCTACCAGCTTCCGGATCTCATGCCTCAAATAGTGGCAATCATCAGTGTCGTGTCCATGATACTGGTGGAAACGACAATGCTTAGACTCATCCATCCGAATTTTAGGGTTCTTGGGCTTCCAATTCTCCAGTGGCTTTATCAGCTTTTCTTTCACTAGTTCTTCCAGCATCTTGCTTAAAGGCATTTCCACATCGCATTTGCTTCTGGGTGCTTATGGATAATGAAGGGAGCAGTGTTTTCAGGAGGCACTGGTGTTCCCGAGACTTGGATTTCCATTGTTCAGTTGGTTCCATTGTTGGATCTGTCTAAAGGAGGATCTGGCATTCTTTCCTTTGTGAGGAATCGATACTGAGTTGGGTGCAGTTGCTGCTTGGTACTGGTAGTATTGGGTTATGTTTGAGGCTGGTTGTGTCTTCAGACCTTTCTCAAGCTTAGAACTGGCATTGGCCAAGCGAGTTCCGGGGCAAGTTGTCCGATCAAAATCCTTCCAAGCCTCACCATCAGCCGGATGCCTAAGCTCACCCTCAACAATCGTACGCTTTACACCAAGCCACCTCATATGTTCAGCTGTCTTTGATGACAAGTAAAGTCTTTGAAGCCTAGGAATAAGTGGAAAATAACGTAAGACCTTTCTCAAAATAGGCTTACGTTTTTCCCTTACGGCAACATCAAACATTTTATACCTAGACTCACCACACATAGGACATGTTTTCAAGTCTTTATTATTTCCCCAAAGCAAGACACAATCATTTTCACATGCATGTATTTTCTCTCAAGGAAGACCGAGACCCTTCATCATTGCCTTACACTTATAATAAGAATCAGATAGCTTGTTATCCTCCTGTAGCATACGTTTTATAAACATAAGTATTTGATCTACGCCTTTATTGGGTATGCCATACTCAGATTTAAAGTGTAAAATCTGACTTATGGCACTCAGCGTGGTATAAGACTTACAACCCTTCCACAACGGCTCATTAGAAGACTCAAACAAGTCATAAAACATTTTAGATTGAACATTAGGATTCTCATTATAGGGCTCAAAGTATGGACCCGCGGCTTCCCTTAACATTTCATTAGCCTAACTCTCATTATTTCCCTCATCCTCAATATTAATATCCATCTCAATGTCGAATTCCCCGTGTCTACTCCACCTTTTATAGTCAGAAACAAACCCATTTAAAAGTAGACACATACGTACAGATTCTCTTGTTTTGTAACAACTAAAATCACATTTGGTTGATGGACACCGAATCATGCCATCCTCCACATACATCCAATCTCGATTAGACATGATTCCTGAAAAAAATTATAAATTGTATTTAAACTTGACTAAAACGAGTAGCACTTAACAAACCAAAGCATCATGACATGCCAGAATGCAAGCATTTTATTGGAAGAAAAAAAAAGAAAAAAAATCCATCATTCAAAATTTCTTAGCTTGACTTTTGAGTAAGGTTCTTAGCTTTACAATTTAAATGTATATTTAGGAAAGATAAACAATACAAAAACTAGAAAAATAATCATACATCCAAACATGATCTTTATTTTTACTTATTGTTTTCCACCAGAATTGACTATTTAAGAAAGTTTGTACCTTCCTCTTCCATTTTCTAGTTTATTTTGTATTGTTAAAATAGTAACTTATTTAAAAGCTAAACAGGTTAACATAGACTCTTTCATTGGGCATGCTTGTGAGTTAGAAGACAAAGTTTGTTAAACTAGCTGACTTCCATAATCGTTCTGGTTTGCGTAAATTGTTAGAAGTAAAATCCATTTCCTCCACCACAAAATCTTTACGCCCAAACATATGTCATGCATTGTGTGAGGATAACATCACTCAGCACTAACCTGACTCCTATTCGTTCCTTCATGCCCATACCAAATCATATAGCGTGTGTAGGTCTCTATCAATAACACAAACTGAGTTTCTAAATAACGAGATAGTCTTTGTGCAATTTTACCATGGTACAAGAAATGTAAAAACAAGTAAGCACACTACTTTTAAATTTTCACAAGTCAACTGTGTCTCCTATTTAGGATGGAAGGAGTATCTCACATTTCCAGTTTTTGACATTCATATACAAACAAGTCGATGTTGCAGATACAAAGCAAGTGCTAGAGATGTAAACTTAGATTTCACAGTGGTCAACAACTAAGTAGACCATTGTTGGTCGTACGTACATCATCCTGATTGATCTCTCCCCTAATTCAACAATGGTATTGGGTCATAACCCCACTTATCCCAGCTAATGTATAGAAAGAACATACAGTATGCACATAAACACCATACAATGACTTTTGACAGTCAACGACCACTAAGAGTCTAAGAGATGCAAATAAAACCATGAAAATTAGGGGAAGAACACCAGGAATTAAACCCTAATTTTGGGTTAAAAATAAACCCCAAATCGAGAACTTAGTTAATCAACAAAAATACACCAACAAAATATACCAAAACAGTCGAAATTTGACTTTTCAAAATCAAATCAAACTATCTTAAATTCATACAAGACTCAATATGTGTATACTTATAGACCAATTTCGGATCAAAATGGTCAAATCCATGTTAAAAACTCAAAATATGATGGGAATTATACCTCTTGAACTGGCTCGGTTTTGGATCGGAGAGAGAGAGACGATGAGCGGAGAGAGAGAGACGACGAGCGGAGAGACGACCGGAGCGGAGAGACGATTGGAGCGGAGAGAGGCTGAGCGGAGAGACGATCGGAGCGGAGAGAGGCAGAGCGGAGCGGAGCAGAGAGGGAGAGAGCGAATAGAGAGAGAGAGAGAGAGAGAGGCGCCTTATTTTTCTTCTTTATTTCTTATTTATGATTTAGGGATCTCAAATTTTTTTTATCACTTAAGGTATTACAAGACTGCATTGGCCGTTACCTTTTATTAAAATTACTTTTTTCATGTATTTAAATTGATTAAATTATATAATTAATCAAACGTGATTGCAAAAGTCATCACAGTTTCAAAAAAGCGGTCACGTTTGATTTTTCATATTCACGTCTGTTGTGGGTATTTTTCAGCATGGTGACATCTTCAGTTGCTCCTGCATGTCAGATGTTACTCCACTGTAAGTATCGTTTTAATATTTACTTATTTGCTATTTCCTAATATCTTTATTATTATTATTTTCCAGTGAATAAGAGAGAAGAATACGGGATATTTCTCTAGCACGTTCAACACATCTTCAACGGCAAGGATGACTTGGTCTCACGGACGTTGAAGAAGATAAGGCTATTTCCGAGATTGTAGGAACAACTTTTACCCATTCAAACTTACTTATATTTAAGGGGAGATGGAGATGAAAAACATACATACTCTCGTACACTCACACACTCTACGCACATCTCTCTTGTAATTCTCTCCATCATCTTCCACAGTTGTAACTCAATTATTATAGTGAAACTTTTAAGGTTGGAGACCTAACTCCCGGGGTTTTTTCCAAAGAGGTTATCACCTCTAAGGTTTTCCTCGTTAACAAATCGTGGTGTCATTCTTTCTTTTTATGTCTTTGTTCCATTTAGTCGAATTCAACAGTCCCCTCCTTGTTGTTTAATCCATACACTTGTCAAAGTTAAGATTCAACACTATTGTTTTTTCTACCAAAACAATTTGGCGCCCACCGAGGGGCCTCGTGGTTTATCGGTTATTTGGATCATTTCCTGAGCGAATTCATCATGTTTGCACCTCCCAATGTGTCCGCCGCCGACAAGGGTACCGCCATCACTCCAACATCAGGAGGTAGAACCAGCTTGTTGCCGCCACCTCCTCAGACCGGACCTCAGCAAACTCAACCTACAAAGACTCCACAAAAGGAAGCGACTTCTTCCGATGTAGATGCTGACATTCGGACTATCCTAACCAGGTTAAATCAGAGGTTGGATCAACAAGATAGCAATTCCAAGGTGTTGGCCAATTCCATGGTCAAGATGCAGAGGGATCAACAGCTCATCGCTTCGCGGCTTGAAAACATCTCACCATTGCGTGCAAGGAACCTCAACTTCGACAACACCGAAGGATCTACGCTCCAAAATGAATTTATTCCAATGAATAGTCCACCTTAGACTCCTCAGCTGACATCCTTACCCGGGGACACCCTAATGACGCCACCTTTAGCAGGATTCACCCCGTTCATTTCATTCATTGACAACACCACTGATACAAATACCACGGATAACTCTGGTTTGTTGAATAATCTTTTAAATAATAATAATTTTAATCGTATTCCTATGGCTGACCCTTTTGCAGGAAACCCACTAGCTTAACAGATGCAGGATCTCAGGGAGCTGATAATGAAGGTGCCCGGCATAACTCCTCCAATCCAACCAGTGTCTCAGAACTGCTACAATCAATCTCCGTTTGTCCTAGCAATTGCAAATGTCGACATCCCGAAGCATTTCAACGTTCCATCTATGAAGTTGTATGATGGCACCACAGACCCAGAGGAGCATGTTGCTCACTATCAGGAGAAGATGGACATAATCCATATTTCGCTCCAATTCTGGGAGGCTTGCTTATGCAGAGGATTTGGATCAACCTTGGTTGGACCAGCTCTCAAATGTCTGATTAGGCAGCCCCTAGGTTCAATTGGTTCATACGCCCAGCTTATCAACATGTTCTATACCCAATTCTCGTGTAGTCGACAATTTGAGAAGCTGACAAGTGATCTCTACAATGTGACCCAACAGCCTAATGAAACTCTGAAAGATTATGTTCACCGGTTCAATAAGGAAGTACTGGAAATTCCCAATCTTGACATGTCAACAGCCACAGAAGCATTCAAAATGGGATTGAAGAAAGATTCACAGTATTATCAAGATTTGGTGATGACTCCTTGTAAGCGGTTGGAAGAAGTCAGGAGCAGGGCATTGAGATTCATAAGATTGGAGGAAGATGAGCTGCGAAGATCAAAGTCCTCGTCCAAGTCGTCGACATATGACCACCCTGACAGGAAAACTGAATCATCCCATCGCAGGAACAACCGTTCAAATCCTTACCCAAGAATTGATACTAGCAAAATTAATTCAATAGACGGTAAGGATGAAGATAATGATAATGTGCCTAACATTTCTGATTATTGTTTTTCTGTTGACATTTCAGGTATACTCTGTGCAATGGGCAACCTAGGGGACAAAGCCAGATGGCCAAAGAAGACGGATAAGCCTACGGGATGGCGTAACAAATCAAAATGGTGCGCTTACCATGAAGACTTTGGGCATGTTACTGAAGATTGTATCGCACTAAGAAAGGAGATCAGTTACTTGCTCTCGAAGGGACATCTTAAGGAGTTGCTGGGATCCAGAAAGAAGAAGGCTGAAAGTGCAGAAGCTCCTCATGAAGTCGAGAGACCAGCATCTCCCCCAGCATCAACAAAGGTGATCAATTTCATTAGTGGAGGCTTAGAAATATGTGGCACTTCCTATTCTGTCACAAAACGACATGCTAAGGAGTCAAAAGAGGAGAGGCCAAAAAGACAACCAAGAATGTCGACACCCTGCCATGATCCAATCACCTTTGATGAGAGTGATCGAGAGAACTTGCTGGAACCCCATCACGACAGCCTAGTTATTTCCTTGCAGATCGCCAATTGTACAATCAGGCGTATCCTGGTTGATGGGGGTAGCTCTGTCAATCTCATTATGTTGAGCACCCTCAAGGAAATGAACATCCCAGAATCGGAGATCATCAAGAAATCCTCAGTATTGGTAGGCTTCAGTGGTGAAGTCAAAGAAACAATGGGGGAAATAAAGCTTTCAATTTACTCAAAGGGCCTCAACACCATGGAGCGGTTCTGTGTAATCGATTGCGCAACATCCTACAATGTCATTCTTGGAAGACCATGGATTCATGGGATGAAGGCTGTCCCATCCACTTACCATCAGTGTGTGAAGTTCCCAACACCTTGGGGTGTCGCCAAAATATACAGTGATCAGCAGGTGGCCAAGGAATGTTATAAGACTTCAATGAAGGCGTCGACATCTCCAAAACAAGCATAGCAATTACAGAGGAAAGTACGTGAAGTCCTGGAAGCTAGGGAAAACGATGTGAAAGAAGTATTGCTAGACCCTTCCAACCTGGACATCAAGGTACTTATTGGCAGTGACATCCCATCAGATATAGAAGAGAAGCTTGTGGACTTATTAAAAAGTAGAGTAAAGAGTTTTGCTTGGAGACATGATGACATGACCGGCATCAACAAAGATGTCATCACTCACAAACTTAACATCGATCCTAGTTTTAAACCAGTGCACCAGAAACGAAGAAAATTTGCAGAAAAAAGAAACCAGATCATCAAGGAAGAAGTAGAACGCTTACTCAAAGCCAACATGATCCGAGAGGTAGATTATCCAAGATGGTTAGTGAAATTACCCGATCTTTTTCGCGCGCGGGCGGGGGGCGCGGAAAAGGCGGTTGTCTTTCGCGGAGGGGTTGGTGTCTGAGACCTCGCTTCATGGGAAGGAACAAAATGAGGAGTCGCCACGCGGTTTTTGTATTTTGAGCCCAAACGTTGAGAAACGGCTATTGAAAATGGTGTCGTTTTTATTGGTAGCAAAAACTTAGGAAAAGGCTTTTGAAAACGGGGATCATTTTTATTGGCAGCAAAAATGAGTAAAAAGCTTTTTTAGTACCAGAGATTGTTAGGTTCGGAGGTCAGGTTACGTTTCGGGTAGAGTATGACGAGATCGCCCGAAACGCCTCGCATGACGAGTCTTTCTACCTTTCTCGAAATCGTGTGTGTGTGTGTGTGTGTCTTTTGAAATGGGGGCTTGAATGACAAGCTTAATCTTGGTTTGAATGACAAACGTTGATTAGGTGACTTTTGAAAAGACGAGCGTTTGAATGACAAACGTCGGTTTTGAGTTTGAAATGAGCGTTTGCGTGGCAAACGTCGATTTTGAACCGTGCGAGTCATTGTTAACGATTTTTACAGGAAAAATGCGTATTAAATGATTTTGAATGTCAAATGGCGGCTTTTAGTTTGAAGATGAGCATTCGGAGGCCGAACGTCATTTCGCGCGTTTTGAAAGAGAGTTCGACGGACGAACTCCGGTTTTGAACCGGGCATTACATTGTTAACGATTTTTATGAGAAAAATGCGTATTAAATGACATGCGATCAACGAATCGGGTTGCGACTCGGACTTTGAAAAGTAAATACTATCACGATCCAAACGGATCGGACTTGTAAATGACAGTATTTAAAGTGTGGTATCAACATAATCAAACGATCCGGATTCGTAAATGACGATCGACGAGGCCAAACGGCTCGGAATTGTAAAAGACGATCAACGAGGCCAAATGGCTCGGAATTGTAAATGACGATCAACGAGGCCAAACGGCTCGGAATTGTAAATGACGATCAACGGATCGATCGATCCGGAATGGTAAATGACATAAAAGTAAATGGAACGGGGTCGGAATGCCGTTTTAACCCGTGATTACTTCTCTTACGGAAAGAGAAGAGGATCGAGGGGCTAAAACGTATCGGACCCCATTAGACGGAGGCGTCTACATTTCGATAACGACGTTCGAAACGGTTATAGCGACTGGCGCGTAAACCGAGACAGAACGGGAGATTTAGAGAGAGGGAGTTATACCTATGGCTAGGGTCGACTCCTTTGGCTCGGGAGGTGTGTACGGGACACGGAAAGTGATTCGAAAGGTTGTTTCGAAGTTGTAAGGTGCGTATTTGATCGAAATACGAAGGTTTCACGCGAATCGAGACAGAACGGGAGCTCGGGAGGGGTGAAAACCAGTTTGGACCGTGGGGGGTGGTGATTTTTGGTGTAAATTTTCCCTCTATTTGGCTTTGACAGCCATTTCTATTTATAGGTGAAATTTGCAGTAGGAGTCCGGACGGACTTGGCCTGAATCCAGGGGGTTTTGTGGTATTTTGAGAATTTGAAGGACTTGCGCAATTTCGTAAAATGTGCACAAAGTGAGTCCTACGGACTTGTCTTGCAAACCAGGGGCATTTTGGTCTTTTCCCTTTGAATTTGATTGAAGGGTGACTAGAGGGAGGTGGCATGGCTGCCACGTGCCCCTCTGAGTCACCAGCTTCATGGGAATTTGTTCCCCGGTCCCGGTTTTGTCCGTTTTTTAAAATAACAGTCCGGGAAATGTCCGAAACACCCTCGAAAAGTGCCGGAAAATGCGTTTTTCAGGGAAAGCCGTGCTTTTACGTGTGATGACACGTGTTAAGTACGGTTTAACGTCGGGATGCACGGGGCAGTCCCGGGACGTCTCTTTGGCACAGCAACGGGGAGTTTAACGAGTTCCGGTTAACCTGGAGCGGGCCAGTTAACGGATTTCGGTTAACTTTCTGACGAATTTGGACGATCCGGATTTGGGTACTTACAGTTAGCCCCTCAGCGACGTCTCCTCCGAAGGAGGTGGGGTCGTTGAAAAAGATAAGGATCCAAATCGGGATGCCTTACTTTGAAGGAGACCTGGGCGGTCAGCTGGCTGGACCCTTAGCGAAAAGGATTCCTACGTATCCCGAGCGGGAATCAAGCCGATCGTAGTTCGAAAAGGGGCAAGGGCCGCGCATGGGGACCTTGACCTGAGCGAGACTATTAGGAGGCATCTAAACCTGGATGAGACCATTCGCGAGGTGTCTGTACCTGAATGGAGACTGTTAGGAGGCGTCTGAACCTGGAACTTCTGAAACCTTCGAGGGCGTGTGGCGCCTCAAACCGGAGTTGCGATGCTGACGAGGGCGTTCGTGCCCTGGGTGCTGGGCTTATTGCTGTTGCCAGTTTTATCCTGCTGGGGATGGGCGTTCGGGCTTACGAGGATGGCCGAAGAGGGATTGTTGCAAGGTGTTCGTACCTTGGGGTTCGGGCTTATTGCTGTTGCCGAAGAGGGATTGTTGCAAGGCGTTCGTGCCTTGGGGTTCGGGCATATTGCTGTTGCCGAAGAGGGATTGTTGCAAGGCGTTCGTGCCTTGGGGTTCGGGATTATTGCTGTTGCCGAAGAGGGATTGTTGCAAGGCGTTCGTGCCTTGGGGTTCGGGCTTATTGCTGTTGCCGAAGAGGGATTATTGCAAGGCGTTCGTGCCTTGGGGTTCGGGCTTATTGCTGTTGCCGAAGAGGGATTGTTGCAAGGCGTTCGTGCCTTGGGGTTTGGGCTTATTGCTGTTGCCGAAGAGGGATTGTTGCAAGGCGTTCGTGCCTTGGGGTTCGGGCTTATTGCTGTTGATGAAGAGGGATTGTTACAAGGCATTCGTGCCTTGGGGTTCGGGCTTATTGCTGTTGCCGAAGAGGGATTGTTGCAAGGCATTCGTGCCTTGGGGTTCGGGCTTATTGCTGTTGCCGAAGAGGGATTGTTGCAAGGCGTTCGTGCCTTGGGGTTCGGGCTTATTGCTGTTGCCGAAGAGGGATTGTTGCAAGGCGTTCGTGCCTTGGGGTTCGGGCTTATTGCTGTTGCCGAAGAGGGATTGTTGCAAGGCGTTCGTGCCTTGGGGTTCGGGCTTATTGCTGTTGCCGAAGAGGGATTGTTGCAAGGCGTTCGTGCCTTGGGGTTCGGGCTTATTGCTGTTGATGAAGAGGGATTGTTACAAGGCATTCGTGCCTTGGGGTTCGGGCATATTGCTGTTGCCGAAGAGGGATTGTTGCAAGGCGTTCGTGCCTTGGGGTTCGGGATTATTGCTGTTGCCGAAGAGGGATTGTTGCAAGGCGTTCGTGCCTTGGGGTTCGGGCTTATTGCATTGCCGAAGAGGGATTATTGCAAGGCGTTCGTGCCTTGGGGTTCGGGCTTATTGTTGCCGAAGAGGGATTGTTGCAAGGCGTTCGTGCCTTGGGGTTTGGGCTTATTCTTTGTTGCCGAAGAGGGATTGTTGCAAGGCGTTCGTGCCTTGGGGTTCGGGCTTATTGCTGTTGATGAAGAGGGATTGTTACAAGGCATTCGTGCCTTGGGGTTCGGGCTTATTGCTGTTGCCGAAGAGGGATTGTTGCAAGGCGTTCGTGCCTTGGGGTTCGGGCTTATTGCTGTTGCCGAAGAGGGATTGTTGCAAGGCGTTCGTGCCTTGGGGTTCGGGCTTATTGCTGTTGCCGAGGAGATGACTGTTGCAAGGCGTTCGTGCCTTGGGGTTCGGGCTTATTGCTGTTGCCGAAGAGGGATTGTTGCAAGGCGTTCGTGCCTTGGGGTTCGGGCTTATTGCATTTGCCGAAGAGGGATTGTTGCAAGGCGTTCGTGCCTTGGGGTTCGGGCTTATTGCTGTTGTCGGAGAGGGATTGTTGCAAGGCGTTCGTACCTTGGGGTTCGGGCTTATTGCATTTGCCGAAGAGGGATTGTTGCAAGGCGTTCGTGCCTTGGGGTTCGGGCTTATTGCTGTTGCCGGAGAGGGATTGTTGCAAGGTGTTCGTACCTTGGGGTTCGGGCTTATTGCTGTTGCCGAAGAGGGATTGTTGCAAGGCGTTCGTGCCTTGGGGTTCGGGCTTATTGCTGTTGCCGAAGAGGGATCAGCGAGGGTCTCGATAGGAGAGTGGAGGTCGGACCGCGAAGGTCGGGATTGACTGTTTGAGATCGGACCGTGAAAGGTCGAGATGGGAGATTGAAATCGGACCGTGAAAGGTCGCGGTTAAGGATTGAGATCGGACCGTGAAAGGTCGCGATTGAGGATTGGACCACGAGGGGTCGAGACTTGAGATATCGGACCGAGGAAGGTCGCGATTGAGAGTTGGAATCGGACCGTGAAAGGTCGCGATTGAGGATTTAGATCGGACCGTGAAAGGTCGCGATTGAGACTTGGAATTGGACCGTGAAAGGTCGCGATTGAGGATTTAATGGTGAAGACCATTATTAAATTTTAACGTCGGGAGACGGAATAGTAACTTGGAATGTCCGGAGACATGGTTGGACGTTTGAATGTCAAACGTCAACTGGACTGAATTTAACGTCAGGAGACGAGCGTTAGTGAAAACTAACTTTGAATTTAACGTCTGGAGACGAGCGTTAGTGAAAACTAACTTTGATTTATCCTCGGGGGAGGGGCGTTAGAAATGTCTAACTGGGGGAAATTTTACACTTTTGGGGGCCAAAAGTGGTAAAATTGGAATTGCCAAAAGCTGAGGGGCAAAAGGGGCAAAAAAAATTTTTTTGGTGCAGTAAGAGTCCGGTCGGACTTTTACTGAATTTCCAGAATCTTTTTAATGCCGAGGCTGGGGAAGAAAGAGCCCATTTTTTCCATTGTTGCCGGCGAGAGAGAGAGAGAGAGGAGAGAAAATTTTCCACCCCAAATTGCAAGGTTTGCTCGAATTTGTGAAGGAAAATCGCTATGGAGGGTGAAGGAGGACCAATGGCTCACCACGGAAGGACCGATGACGAAAGAACTCGATTGGTTCGGACCATTCGAACCACCACTCTTCCATTGAATCCGGCGGAGTTTTATCCGGCGAGGGACCGCCACAACTCCAAGGGAGGGATCGAAAGACAAGTAAGCTTCCTACAAATTCCATTAATTTTAAGAATGTGCATTCTTTAAATGTTAGAAATTTGTTAGGAATGAACTTAGGGATTTTGGTGCCCCATTTTGGGGCTTTTGACTTTGCTATGAATCGTTGTCGAAATTGACTAGGATGTAGTTCAATTGACATCATGGGTAGATGACACAAAAATTTTGGCTGCAAAATTCCATGTCTAGATGCATTTTCCAAAATTAAAGTAGCTTTAATTCGGGACGGAGCGAAATTTTCGAAAAATTCGAAAGAATTTGAAAGTTCCGGATTCGACGGAGTTTTCGAAATATTTTGAAAGTTCCGGATTCGACGGAGTTTTCGAAAGATTTTGAAAGTTCCGGATTCGACGGAGTTTTCGAAATGTTTTGAAAGTTCCGGATTCGACGGAATTTTCGAAATGTTTTGAAAGTTCCGGATTCGACGGAGTTTTCGAAATGATTTGAATATACGTAGGAAATGAATGAGAACCGTATCTGCATTGCATCCTTTTGACATGCGTTGTTGCATTACGGTAGCGTTGCTTGTCTTGTTTGTGCGGGGACGGGGGCGGTTAGTACTCATAACCAGAAGAGTCGGGGTGCCTTTGAGGCGGTGCAGGCATTGTGGGGCATTATCCCGGACGTGGCTCGAGAGGGAGAGAGGAGTCCACGACAGCTGGTGATTGACTCCGGGTTGGCTGGGTTCATCAGTGCGGTAGCTGCGACAGCTGATACGCCGAGGCGGAGTCCATGTATGTCGCGGCGAGCGAAGTGCGGTGGGATACGACCCACACTTTCCATTTCGAGATGGGGGAGGCGACGGTGACTCCCACGGATTTTTCCGCTATCACCGGGTTGCCGACTTATGGCAACACGGCGGGTGTGGGTTGATGGTTACACCCGGAGCGGTTATGCAGGCTGCTGGGTTTTGATATTACCGATGCCAGGGGCTTAGGCATTCGGTACAGGCCGATGGAGAATCATTTGAGGGAAGGTGTTGCCGATTACCTGGCTGGGTCTTTGAGGATGACCGCGGAGCGCCTGGCTCGAGGGTTCCTTTGGTTTGCGCTGTCAGCGACTTTGTTCCCGACTTCTGACACGTCTTGTCACTTCCCTTTGCTCGGGTCGCTGGTAGACTTGGATGCCGTTAGGGGGTTCGCATGGGGGGAGGCTGGACTGGCCGAGCTCTACCACTCCCTGGACAGGTTCTCGCGGGGAGAGGAGCACTCATTTAGCTGCTTCACGCCTGTCTTGGATGTAAGTTCACGTGCTTTTTCTCTTCCTTGCCTCTTTTATGTACTCGTATGTATCTGCTTTGTAGCTGACATAACTTTCCATTCTCTTGGCGAGTGCAGTGCTACGAGGTGTTCGATCCGCGAGCTTGGGACATCAAGGAGCCGTCCCGTCCCATGTTCCCTGCCATGTTGGTTTGGCAGAAGAAGGCGAAGAGGGCGGTCTCTTCGAGAGTTGGCACTCGAGTGTCATACGAGGAGATATCTCTGGCGCTAAACACAGAGTTCTACGAGAGGATCCGGGCGACACAGTGGAGCAGGTTTGATCATGTAGCGGTGCGGTGCCGGCGAGACTACACGGCGGCGGAAGCTCTGGTGGGACTTCACCGTGACGCCATGTATTTGGGGAGAGGGTGACTCGTCGGCATAGGCGAGGTCTCTTCCCTTGGTGCCGGTGGATCCTCCTTTGTACATGCAGCATCCCCAGGAGATGCCGATTGATGAGCTGGAGGGGTACCTACAGGGCGTATACTTCTCTGAGTACATCATAGCGGGGGCCGCCTATGATGTTTTCTTGAGGATGAGGCGAGGAGCCGCGGGTGCGGCATAGAGAGGCGAGGTCCCTGGAGGTCCTCGAGATTTTCATGTCCCGCGAGCTAGGCTAGCGTACGAGGGGCTGGGACGGTTCGCGTAGGCGACTTGTGATCCCGCTTCGGGCGAGCCGAGACCACGATACGGGCGGACCCCAATGCTTCGGTGAGCACCTTTTTTTTTTTACATTTGATAGTAGTATTACGCACATGATGCATATGTACTTTTGCTTGCCTTACGATGACCTTCTGGTTCGCGGGTATCCGGCCGTACGTACAATGAAGCCCGTAGTGGTGGACGGGTGGTCCGCCTACGCTAGGAGTCTCGTGGAGTTCATGCGGTGCGGTTCCGGAGGAGCGTGGACGTCCGTGATCGGGGGCCGTCTAGGCCGAGAGATTCGCCTTGCTCCCACGGCCAGGTGGGGAGGACTTCACACGGGGTTTGGCCGGTTCGCGGGCGGAACGGCTGGATTTGGAGCTCCTTCTTCTGCACACTC
Source organism: Adenophora triphylla var. japonica (assembly GCA_022495995.1). Taxonomy (NCBI): domain Eukaryota; kingdom Viridiplantae; phylum Streptophyta; class Magnoliopsida; order Asterales; family Campanulaceae; genus Adenophora; species Adenophora triphylla. Next base: position 625,557 of record JAFEMH010000443.1, read on the forward strand.
GGGGCGCGAGAGGGGGGAGTCCTTGAGTTCGCGTACTCCGAGGAGACCCTTTGCCTATTCCCGGCTGGAGGAGTTCGGCGAGTTCCTGTTTGCGACGGATCCGGAAGCGGCGGAGCAGTACGTCGAGTGTACGGATGACGAGCAAGACTCAGAGTAGTCCCTTTTTACTGCTTTCTTTCTTTACTACTTTGTTTAGACAAAATGTATGTATTTGTCAGGAACAAATTTTGATTTGAACTGTTTTTGCAAAAAGGCGCCCGTGGGGCGGAACCTGTACTTCGCATATTTATTCTATGATCACCTTCTGTTATTTTCGGCAAATAAGCAAATAGGTTAATCAAAAATAAATAAAAAAGAGAAATTCATTAAAAATTGAACGGGTCAAAAATTAAGCATGTATGCACTAATTTTTAATTATTTGCACTATTGCACGAGCCCGGGGCGGAAGGGATATTGACATTGGTTGAATGAAATCAGGGGCAGGCACGCAGATTTCATAGGAGTGAACAGGGCATGGTTTGGAAATGTTTCCAACTTTAAGGCGGTAGCTACGAGTTGACCAAGTCAAGCTGCGAGAGGGAGTCCGGCCGGACTAGAACCGAATTTCAGATTCTTTAAATTGCGGTTTCGGCTTTGCAATTGGTGAGAAAAGCTGCGCATTGCTTTGTTCATCCGGCTGAATTCTTTTCCCTTTCTTGGTTTTCTTCACCTTCGACATGGCTCCCTTTCCCAAGTTATCATCTCGGATGCAAGAGCGATATTTGGACAACTTTCGGTCGTGGAGTACGGAACCACACGAGGCGAGAACAAGAGGTTTTCGAAGGTACATTACGGGATTAAATCTGTTTGGGCTTTGAAGGAGCTCATGCTAGATTGGGATCTTTTGAGAGCCGCGTCTCGGTTACAGGACGTACGGAGGAATGTGTAAAGCTTTTCGTACAACGAAATCACTCCTACGTTTGAAGATTTCCGGGCCATTGCAGGAGGACTGAAAGCGGAACAGCTAGTTCTTCCGTATCTTTGGTGGCATGGCCATTGTTGAGAAGCTAGTGTCTTTGTTAGGTATCTCTATTTGGAGAAGCATACGGGATCTTGTCTGAGATACCGATTACGTTGACATTTCGGGGCTTGCAGAAAGATTTGCGGAGTTGAGGAGCGTCTTTACGTGGGGACGCGTTTGCTGTGCGCGATTGCTACTTTGTTCACATTCACGTCTGCAGGTGTGTGCCATCACGGTGTCTTTGGACACAGTGAGGCGTCGGGAGTGGGGGAGACATCGTGCCATTGGTCTTGGGCGAGACATTCTGGGCATAGGCCGGATGGCGGCCGTAGCCGATACATGTGGGGAGGGAGTCCCGCTATGCGACCATGTGGTTGAGGGAGAGGCTACGAGATGATGCACGAGGTGCAATGTCTGTGACGCTTGGTCTTTCTCGCGGCGTTCTGCAGTGATAGGGGCAATCGAGTGAGGCTGGAGCTCTGGATGGCCGAGACTTTGCACACATCACTTGCGATGGTGGGTTTCCCATTGGAAGTTACTGAGACTTGTAGGACCGCTCGGGAGGGTGCATTGATTGTCGGAAGTGCGGGGCTGTCTCGAGACGTCTTTCTATATTCCATCATTGGTTACTGCGGCGATGCAGGCTGGAAGCGAGATGCCCTTGGCGATCCGAGTTATGCCGCTACCTTTGAGGTGGGATCTCTGCGAGATGGAGGATCCTTCGACGCTATTCGGCGATCACCGGTGGTGGCGATACACGTCCTTTCTGCCCGGGGTTCTCTTTCACGGAGAGAGGCCTTTGTTACGTCGGCTTGATATACGGCCAGTACGAAGAGTGTATGGGGGAGACACGAGATGGCTATCTTGTGGAGACGGAGTGAGCTGTTGAGTGCGATCACACAGACGGCTCGACCTTGAGGAGGACGAAGCGAGGCTAACCACAGGAATCGTGCTTGGCGATGCCATGGGCGATTATGTGGCAAGTGCTGATCGGGAGGCCAATCAAAGCACTATGATGATGGCTCGAAGCGAGGCGGCTCGAGACGAGCTAGAGAAAGGGCTGCGTTGGCGGCCGCGAGGCTTGACGGAGGCGTCGGGAAGAGTCCACGAGCCGGTTAGAAGGCCTACGGAATATTTCTGCGAAGGTGAAGAACACTCGCGGGGAAAAGGGAAGGGGAAGAAGGATGAAGGACCTAGTACGGGAAACTAGGTTGACCTTCTTTGTCCCGAGTATCCATCCATTGTCATTGCAGACACATTAATTGATTAATGTTTTATTGTAGTTTTGCTAGCGTGTAGCGAGTCAAGAGTTGACCGTGCTTGAACTCATCAAAGAATGTTTTAACCGTTATGAATTTGTAGGTTAAATGAAAAGAGTTTTTCGAAACACAAGCAATTGATGCTTATTGTATTTTTGCTTTTAGACCGAACCAATGATGGTACGCCTACGTTCCCCTTTTACAATTGGACTAAGGGGCTCGAGAGTCACCGTAGTTCGACACTTTAGGTGAATTTGAGAAAAACAAAGACAAAAGAAGTGCGACCTGTTTTTACCTGGATCATTAGCGGGAATGTATCCAGTTGGGTATTACTCTTTTAGCACTTTAATTTACTGAGGGGACGGTGTATGGGGAAGGAGAGTTGACTCGTGCTCTTCCTCAAACGAAGTATCTGCGGAGCTTGCTTCCGTTCACGGGGTTAACGAAAGGGTTTCCGTCCAAATCTGCTAACTTCATGGCTCCTCCGGAGAAGATTCTTTGTACCACGAACGGTCCTATCCAGGTAGGCTCCCACTTTCCGAGGGGATTGGTCTGCGTAGGAGGCTTTTCCTTTAGCACCAAGTCGCCTTCTCTGATGTCTCGGATCTTGACTTTCTTGTCGAATGCTCGTGCCATTCTGCTTTGGTAGGCTCGAGTGTGTTCCATGGCTTTCAATCTGCGCTCGTCGAGTAGAGCAAGTTCGTCGTGACGGCTCTGTAGCCATTCGACTTCATTGATCCCGTTTTCCAAGAGGACTCGGAGGGATGGAATTTCCAATTCCACGGGTAACATCGCTTCCATTCCGTAGGTAAGTGCGAACGGAGTCTCCCCTGTGGCGGTTCGGCGATGTTCGGTATCCCCGAGAGGGCTAGATGTAGCTTTTCGGGCCGATCCCGACCTGCGAGTGGTCATCTTTCGATTATCATGGCGAGAGTCTTGTTGGTGCCTCTCTTGCACCATTGGTTTGTGGTGCAGCAAGGGAAGACTTGTGACGTGTGACTACGGGTCGGTCGGTAGTTAGTCACAATCTCCTTCGAAGTGAGTCCCATTGTCGGAGATGATCTCGTTGGGCACTCCGTATCGGCACATGATGTTCTCTCGGATGAACTCGGCCACCTTCTTAGAATTCGGTACCTTGTACGATCGGCTTCTACCCATTTGGTGAAGTAGTCGGCTGCGACTAAAATGAACTCGTGAGCATTGCTCCCGGGAGGAGTGATCTTGCCGATGATGTCGATTCCCCATGTGGCGAAAGGCCGTGGCGTAGTCATGCGGTAGAGTTCGTGAGGAGGGATGTGATTGAGGTTGGAAAACCGTTGACATTTGTCGCGGCTTCGGACGAAGCTGGATGCGATGCATTTCCATCGATATCCAATAGTATCCCATACGGAGAATGATCTGTGTCAATGCTCGGGCGTTCATGTGTGGATCGCAGGTTCCGTTGTGAACTTCGTTCATTAGCTCGCTGGCTTTTTCTTTGTTCACACACCGAAGGAGTGGCCCTTGGTGGCGCTTCTTGTACAACATACCCCCAGAATGACGAAATGGGATGCCAGGCGTTTTAATGCCATCATGTTTTTGGCTTTGATCCCTTCTTTGTATTTTCCATCTTCACTTGTGAAGGAAGCTTCTCCGCTTTGGAGTGCTTGGTAAATTTGATTGTACCGGGGTTCGTCGATCGTTTCTTTTTCTTTTTCGATCTCACGGCAATAGGCGGGTGTTTCCGTCTGCCTATTACGAGGGTTTCTTGCTTTCCCTTCGGGAATTTCGACAAGAGGCGAGGTTGCCGGGCGTACGCGAAGCGGTTCTGTCTCTTGGCAAATAGTGAAAAGAGATGTCCTTGAGCGAGCAATGAGTTCCTCCATGTACGCGTGGTACTTCGAAGGCGAGAATCTACCGTCTTCCATTTGTTGGATACTTGATTGATGATCAATGCTTTGAGTCTCCATATACATCCGGCTCTAAGATGTTGCGCTCGAGGCGGCTTCCAAACTTCCGCACGAGGCTTCATATTCTGCTGCATTGTTGGTCGCTTCAAAATTCGGCTTGATGGCTATGGGAGTATGCTCGTCCTTGGGATCGACAAGGAGCATTCCAATGCCATTCCCCTTCTTGTTGGCTGCCCCATCGAAGAAGAGTTGCCGGCGGTTTGCGGCTGTCAAGTGAAAAGATTCCGTCTTTCGGAAATTGCGGATCGGGACCCTTAGGTTCCCTTTGCTCGGGAAGTCGGCAAGGCGATGCGCCATTACTACGCCCTTTGTTGATTTTCGACCATGTACTTGATGTCGAACTTAGCCGGGAAGAATGACCACTTGGCTAGTCGCATTGGACGGGGATGGCTTGTCAAAGAGATATCGGACGGGGTCCACTTTGGAGACCGGGAGTGCGAATGCGGCGCATGTAGTGTTTCGGTTTCCCGACTACCCATACAGGCGGTACAAGTTTTCTACGTCTTTGAGTAGTGAGTTCACTTCCTTGAAGCTTTCGACTTACGAAGTAGATTGCATGCTCAACCTTGGAATCTTTACGTTCTTGTGCCGGCATTGCTCCGATTGACGTGTACATTCTTTGTCGAATACGGGAGTAGTGGCTTGTCTTCATGTGGCGGGCACGGTGGGGGATTAACCAAGTAGGTCTTGATCTTCTCGAAAACATTTGGCACTCGGAGTCCCATTTGATGTCGGCATTCTTTTTCATCGGTTTGAACATGGGCTCGCGAGAAGATGTCAAGCTGGTTGATGAAGCGGCCCGATGTGCTTGAAGTCTTCCCATGAAGCTCTTTACTTACGTCGGGGTTTGAGGCGGCTTCATGTCGATGATGGCCTTGATTTTCACAGGATCGGCTTCGATACCTCTTTACGTAACCATGTACCCCGGTACCTTGCCGCGCTTGGCCGAAGGTGCACTTTGCCGGAGTTCAACCTCATGGAGTGTTTTACGAGTACATTGAAGAACTTCCTCGAGATCTGTCATGTCTTTGCATGTACGATCCCTTGGAGTGGATGATCATGTCGTCGACATATACTTCGATTTCTTTGTGAATCATGTCATGGAAGAGAGAGCATTGCGGCTCGGCTGTAAGTAGCCCCGGCGTTCTTGGACCGAACGGCATGGCCAGTGTAACGATATGTCCCCATGGAGTGGTGAAGGCGGTCTTGGCACGATCCTCCTCGGACATCTTGATCTGGTTGTATCCGGCGAACCCGTCCACGAAGGACTTTACTTCGAAATTTGCCGTGGTGTCGACCGGCATGTCGATGTTAGGCGGTGGGAAATCATCTTTAGGGGCTGGCCTTGTTGAGATCCCGGAAATCTACGCGGCATCGACCTTTCCGTTGGCCTTGGTGACCGTCACGATGTTGGAGAGCCAAGTCGGGTACTCAATCACTACGATGAAACCAACTCGGAGCATTTTCTCAATTTCTTCTTTAACTTGCAAGGACCACTCTGGCTTGATCTTGCGCGGCTTACATTTGACAGGCTTGGATTCGGGATCCGGGGAATTGTGCTCCACGATTGAGGATCGAGTCTGGCATGTCTGATATGACCGAGGCGAACACGTCAACATACTCCGGAGGAGGCTTATCGGGGCTTCTTTTACGCATCGGCGAAGAAAATGCCCACTTGTGTCTCTTTAGGCTCTTGCACGACCCGGAGTTCACTTTGGTCATAACCTCTTCGGCGGCTTGGGCCCGGTTGTCCTCTTGGTCGACTACACGCTCGAGAACTTCTTTAATGTATTGTTCGTTTAATGTGTACGCTTCTTTATCAATTGAATTATTAACGTCTTTTAAGTTGTTTGTTAACTTATCGGTTGTTAAAGTGGCAATGAGAGGATACTCAGAAAGGTCGGACTTTTCATTAAACAAGAACGGGAATACATGATTGGCTACAACATTATAGTCCTCGGTGTAAGGCCGTTGGATGACTCGGAAGGGCCCGGACTCGACAAGGGCCGGCTCGAGAGGGTTTGAGACCGGGTTTAGGGAGATGTGGGTGCGGGCCCGGCTTGTCTTCCAATTACACTGGCTTGCCCTTGGTCGGTGAAAGTTACCCAATTCTTCGATGGCATTCTTTGGATGCTTGATAAGGGTGCGGGGATCGAGAGGCTTGGCTCTGCTTTGTCCCTATCATGGCGATCATCTTTGTTGTCGGAGCCCCAGTCTATCAAGTTGGGCAACTCCATGACTTCTTCAAGCAGGACTACGTAGAGTGGTCAGCGAGAGCGTCTTCTATGAATTACGGTTCCTTACGCTTTGGACTTGCTTGTCTCGAATGTGGCCTCGGCGGCTGATCCGAACAACTTGTTTCCCATGGAGAGTACCTTGAGTTGCTCCTCCAAGTGCAGGATTCCTTTGAATGTGTACTCATCTTTGGGTGTGGTGGCGGTTGGTCCGAGTAGAGGCTGTGATGTCGAGGAACGCTCCCCTTATCGGATTAGCTTTGAGTCCTACGAAACGCTTGAGGTCCGTGCTAGGCTGTTCCATTCTTCCTGTAGTCTTGGTGCGACTATTCTGCTTCTTTCTCATCTTCATCGGTTCCATGTCGGTCCCCTCGGTTCTGCTTTGTCGGTTCAGTATCGGTCCCCTCGGTTCTGCTCTCGGTTCCTGTCGGTCCCCTCGGTTCTAGCTGTCGGTTCCACTGGTTGGTCCCCTCGGTTCTGTCGGTTCCACTTGGTGAAGTAATGAGCGAGGTCAAAGGCTGTAAGGTCGGAGGTGGGTGTGCCGTCGGAGGTTCCCCTTTTGCGGGCTGCTTTGCCTTGGTGCGGGCGAGCCTTTTGTCTTCCTTGATGTCGGCGGTGTTGGCACGTAGCGAAGCCCCTGGACCGTGGTGTGGTCCTTGACTTCAATGACTTGGTGTTGGCCTTGCGGCCTTTTGCCGAGCCCCGATCACAGGATGAAGTTCATGAGTTTCATCATCCTCATGGCGGGAGGAATGCTGATCGTGAGACAGTGGAAGGTCCACGTTGCATATTTGGATCTTGGAGGTCTCGAGTGAATCCGATTAATGGCATGTCGTCATTATGCTTGATTTCCAACTTGGAATATCGTTAGTCTTTGGTCCCCTCGGTGGTGACACTGTCGCCGTAGGCGTAGTTAGCTCGTTGCCTTGCATGAACTTGAGGCAACGATGGAGAGTGGATGCCACGCCATTGATTTGATGCGGCCGGGGACGCCCCGGGATGGGCTGTGAAAGTGATTGGAATGTCCAAACACTTGGAATTCGGTGGGGATCACCCGCTTGCCGAACCGAGATGTTGAGAGTAGCAACCCCGAGCTGTACGGGAAGTAGAGTCATAGGCCTTGATAGTGTGGGTGAAGGCTTTAGATGCGTGGGCTTGATATCAAGCGGGTCCATCATCTTGGCGGGCAAGACATTCATTCGGAACCTCCGTCTACCAACACGCGGGGAAGGCGACGCTCGTCAGTGGGTGTGATGTAGAGCGGCTCATTGTGATCGGCCCCAAATTTTGGAAGGTCCAAATCTGTGAAGGTGATAATGTTGCCATAGTGGATGTTGCCGATCATTTGAATGACTTCATGCGGGGTTGCGTCCACGGGGACCATGGTACGGGCCGGGCTTTCCTCTAGCTTGAGCTTGTGAGGATAAGAGGAGGTGGCCGAGAGACCAAAGGGAAATGTTCGCTGAGTCTGCTTGGTGAGTGAGGATCGGGTCCTCTTTCAAGGAATTTGCGTCTTGAGTGGCCGGATTACAATTACAGCTCCGTCGGCTTTTGGTGGCCTTAGGTGGTAATGCATGGATTTGACCCGATCGGGTTAGAACGGCGACATCGGGTTTGGTCCCTTACGAGCAGTGCTACTGAGTTGAGCCATAGTTAGAGGAGGATTCCTCGTAGCATAGGGCCATATGTCTTCCCTCAACTCATTGATTGTGGATGAATTCCGGGAGCTTCGGCGGCTTGGCGGATTACGTCCCGGGATGCGCTTGGATGCCTCTGCGGGGAGGTAGCCTACGGTTTGTACGCGATTGTTCGAATGTCGGTGCACAACATTGGTTGCTGAGCGAGCGTGCGTTGCTTGACCCTCGGGGGAGGTTGGAAGTTCTCGGCTCAAGCGAACGGTCTCCTTGATCTCTTCACGGTATATCGCGTTCCTTTCCTTCTTGCTTGAGCATACTCGGGGCATTACGGAGTTGGGTGCAGCGATACTCGTGGTTTGCTAGTTTTCCTCCGCTGCTGGCCCGAGATCAACCTTCTTGCGGCGGAGCTGCGTCGAGAGTGAGTGCTGCGTTTCTTCCCATGTGAGAATAGCCGGTGCTTCTTTGAAGCTGCGTGCGGCGGTCTAGGTAAACCTCCGTCGGGAGAGTTTTCTCCTACGCTTTATACGAGTGGCGGGTATGTCGGAAGGTGAGTACACGGCTTCCCGAACATCGGCCCATGTGGTAGTTCTTTGTCCCGATTGATCGTTTACGTAGCGAAGGCGTGAGGCTGTGGAATTTCCACTGAGTAGTTGCTCGAGGCGAATTTCCATCCTCCTCTGTTTTTAAATAGACCTTCCTCCACGAGTTGGCCTTTCAATTTGAGTGCGGAAATGATCCGTTCCCATCCTCCCAGGACCCTTGGGAGTCGGTTTTGTTGACTTCATGCCCGGCTTGGAAGAGAATGGTTTCATCGTCTTCATCGTCGCTTTCACGAGAGAACTTGCTTTCCTCGGGAAGGTAAGCGCGGGGATTCGTTCTGCTGTGTCGTTCCATCTCTTAGGTCATCGGGACCGTTGACCACCCTTGCACAGCGAGAGGGGTTGGATGAGAACAGAGACGGTAGTCGAGGAAGTTGCCATGAGCAAAACTCTTGAGGTCGAGCGGTCTAGAGTGGCCTCTAGCTTTACTGTCTGAAAGGCACACTGTGACACTTTAAGGGCTTGGTCCACTGTAGGTCTTTCGAGCTTGGTCTTCGTCCCAAAGACGACTTTCTTGAGCGGCTAGTTCCATGAGGGCTTTCCTTGCGAGACCTAGGCGATCTCCGTAGGTGCGCATCGTCGGCTAGTGTCCGAGAACCGTGATTACATTCAAATCGCCGAATGGCGGAACACTTGGATTACATTGACGAAGGAAGTCGGGGCCAGGACATTCCATGCGGCCTTCCTTAATCTCGATCACCAAGAAGTTTGCCCATATACGCTTGATTGACCCCACGGGGTATTGAATTACGCAATGTTGACGGTCTCGTGATCTCGCTCGATCGCCAAGTCTATCGAGCTAGCGGTCGGCGCGGGATGTACGAATCCGGGGCCGTGACGGTGGGAGTAGAATCGGCTGGAGCATGTTGATCTTTGAGGTGGTCATTTCCTGTGTCGGAAGGCGGCTACGCCTTGCGGGAAGACTTTCCACGAGATGTTTTCGGGGTAGGCTGCCGGAAGCGTTCCCGAGTTGATCGACTTGTAGCGGGGTGAGGAGCTTGGTCTCCTTGGCTGTTGCCACTTGGCCTTGGCGGCGCTTGAGGGTATAAGCTTGGCGACGGCACGGGCCGGTTGCAGCTGGGTGGTACTCGGAAGTAGTGATGAGCTACGAGCTCGCTTGGCCAATGCCTCGTTTACCATGAGCGAGGCGGTCGTCGAGGGTGACCTTGGTATTGCGAGAATCGATAACAAGGACCGGGATCCTTGGCTTCATCGGGATATACGGAATAGATGATATTGACGAAGTCGTCGTCCTTCACTTGATCGAGAGGATTCCTCGTTGCGTGAATCACGTGCTTCCAATTATCGGATAGGCATGTCTTGGACGTTGAGCTTGACAATTTCCATGGTATTGGAACCTTGGTCGTAGGTGACTGATCGGAAGGAGTTCCGTCCTCAGCGAGCATGTGAATGCGGAGGTGCGCTTGCGGGTGCGCCGCGTCTTCGACTCCGGAGAGTCGAGATTCATCGTCATCGATCGCTCAATCCGGGTGTAGGGGCGTATTGCGTCGGTTGCGTTCTTTGGAAGCGGCTAGGAAAATCTCGTACCCCATGCTTGAGAGGAAAGGCTTAGAGGGAATCCCTCGTGGAGGACATTCCATACGACGGTCATGCATTCATCGAGATGAGTATGACGATACTTGTCGACCTTTATTACAAAGATCTCTCTTCGCACGGCGGGGGCCGAGAGAATGAAGTTTGAAGAATGCGTGAATCTCGGATTGGAGGCGGGGTTTATGTGCCCTTATCATGGCGATGTTCGGCGTTTCCTTCCAATACGCCTCCAAATGTTGGAAACGACAGTTGAACTTGATGTATCGGGCCCGAGTGCACTGCTCGAGTACGTTTACATAGTTGGCATCTCCAGGACTACGAGGATTACGATGAGATTTGCCCGGTAGTCCCTTGGTTGATTCGAAGGAGGTAACCCGGTGCACGAGTGCGGACACGCTTGGCTCTTGTCTCGGCTTCGTTTCCTATGAGGAAACTATCCCCTCGGATGACTTCAAGATCTCCTGCCGGTTAATGAACTTAACGCGGCGATGGAGAGTGGAAGCTATGGCTTTCATGTGGTGTAGCAAGGGCGTCCCAAGAGAGCTGTGAACTCGGATGGAATGTCCATCACGTGGAATTTTCTTTGGCACCATTTGGGTTTCGAACCGAGTTCAGTCACTGTCCCCGGGATGGGGACGAGACGAGTTGTCGTAGGCCTTGATAGTCCGGCGACGGAATCGAGATGGCTTTCATGGATGCGGAGAGCTCGCATCATCTTTGAGAGGAGGACATTAACGGGCGACCCGTTATCTACCAATACTCAGGGAGTGATATGGTGTTGAGTTTGAGAGTGATGTACGAGCTTCGTTGTGCCCGAGGCATCTCTCGGTAGGTCTTCGTCACGAACGTGATCATGCTTTGCCATACGGGCGGGAGTCGTAGATCTCGTCTCTATCCGTAGAAGGAGAGTCATCCGGCCATCCGTTTCTGTCTTCCTCTTGCGAGGTAAAGCCTTTCTTTGGAACCTCGGGGAGTGTGTTGAAATTTGCTGTGGCGGTTGCCGCCCTTAGTTAGCACATTGATCGAGTGCGATTGCCAAGGCGACCTTGATCTTCCTTTGCGGTTCGAGCTCGGAAGGTGGACAAATTGAATCTTGGGCGATCCGCGGAGGTTAGGCTTCGGCGCGATAAGATTACCAAGATGCGAGGTATTCCGGTGTCCCGGGGCTGAATTCTGGTTTGAGCGGGACTTTTCGGCTTTCCCTTTATGCGCTCTAAAGCTGCATGGCTGGAGGCAAGAGGGGCTGGAGTACGATGCGTAGTAGTCGAACCTCCCGGAGGGTTCTCCCAAGTGTACCTACACTGGTATCTCGGCTTCGTATCTTTCTCTCGATTCTTTGTTGAGAGGATTTCTTCTTTTGTTTTCTCGGAGGATTGCTCGGACGGTTTCTCGAGACTCGTACTCCGGGCGAGGCGGAGCGATCGCAAACATCGTAGGCGATGTGGACATTAGAGGAGGATCCAGTGAAAGAGGCGGGCGGGTTACGTGGCACTCTTCTTGGGCACCCGCTCAATGGAATTCACTTTGTTATTGTTCGGAAAGGGGTTCCCAGCGTATTGGGCCACGGGGCGCTCTAACTTGCCTTCTTCTATCAAGTTACGGATTTCGTATCGTAACCCCAAACAATTGTCGGTGGTATGGCCGTGATGCGATGGAAGGCGCGATATTTGCTCTTGTCCGCATTGGCTACGGGAACTTTGGGTTTGTAATTGGCAACGGGCTTAAGGAGACCCTCCTTGATTAACCCTTCCAGCATCTTGCTCGGTGGCATGTCCAACTTGTCGAAGTGTACGGCAGTACTTACGAGTAGAATTGTTGCTTTGTGGGGCCCAGGTTTTACATTACCCATTGTCCACGATGGGACGTAGTTGACGGACGTATCTTTCCCTTTGCGGGGGCCGGTGCGGGATTGAATGCAAGCTGTTGGCCCGGTATACGTATGGGCTGTGCGGTAGCCAACTTTTCCTTGAGATCCTTCTCGAGCTGTGGCCGGCATTGACCGTGGCCGGAGATGCAGGAAGAAATTGTGGCCCGATGAGAGTTCGATGGACGGTGCTTAAGCGGGACTTGAAGATCCGCATACATTCGTCTTTGGAGAGTGGCTCCATGATCTCGGAGAGTTTCCGGCTCCATCTCTTGTAGAATTCCCCAACACTTTCATCCGCTTTACGCTCGGTGGTGATTAAGTCCTCGCGACTTGTTTCCCACTCTAAGTTGGATGCATGCCGTTCCGGGAAGATGTTGCGATCTGTTCCCAGTGTGGCGATCCGCGAGCTTGACCCTCGAAACCATCGTAACGCCGAACTTTTGAGCGTATCTTTGGAAGTGGTCGGCCATTTCTTTGGAGGGTTGCTCCTTTTGCTCTCATGCAGAACGTAAGTGTCGACGTGCGTTTGAGGACATTCGGTTCCATCGAATCGGTCCATCTCAGGCATTCGAACTTGGCGGGGAGAGGCGTGACCATTCCGGATACGTGGATTTGAGCGTTTCTGCTTTGAAATTTGCTCATGGTGGCTTTCGGGTCTTTCATTTGCTCGACCATCCGAGGCTAAGGTTGGGTCCGGTGGTGGGCTGTGAGGCTCGGCGCCGGGTGCTACCACGTGAGCGGTAGTGATTGGAGGTGGAAGGCTTGGTATATGAGAATATACGGGAGCCTTTTACGAGCTGTATCGGGGTTTGTCCCGGTGTTTAGAGATTCGTGTATAGGCAGCGGGACGAACCGGGGAGGGTATTGAGGATATTGGCATCTGAGATGGTCAGCGGTCTTGTTGGTGATATTGAGTGATGGGCGTAGCAGGCGACCAAAATTGACGGGGTTGCCACGAGAGGTGGCAACATGGAGCCTAGGTCATTTGTTTCCTTGGTTGGAAGGCATCCGAAGTAAGTTGGCGGGGAGGAACTGATTGAAGGTTTGGTGAGCTGGTTTCGGGGAATCGTCATCCTCGACCCGGGACAAAAAGTACCGTCGGCGGGGATAGGCTGCTATACCACGCTCATTCGAAGGCTGTACCACGAAATTTTGGCGATCTTCTTTACGCCTCTTGTGAACCTCACAAGCCCGGATGGCTTCTTCCAATGTCATATACATTACAGGTGGCGGGGTCCTTCCCGTCACGATTTCTCGATGAGCTAGACATGTCGGAAATTACAGTGAGGGCGAGGGAACCGAAGAAGCTGTACGGCGCCGTTCTTGTGATCTGGCAAGGCGGCGGCCGGAAATCGAACCACTTTACGCTCATTTGCGAGGAACGAAAGGAAGGGTTTAGGCTTCGGAAAAGGGTATTTGGCTCAAGGTTTTCGGGCTTGTGCAATGTGCGATTACCGATTAATGTTTACTTAAAGCGCGTTTTCTCGAGTCCTAATTGGTTGGAAAAGAGCGTGTCTTCTTTTTCGCAACTAATCCTAGAGCTCTAATCGGTGGATCTCGTCACTACGCTTATAAGCCCCTCGTTTCCATTGTAGATCATCTTTCTCGGGACGGACTATCCCGGCGAGGTACGATAAGGCAAGCGAGTTCCACCGACAAAGGAAAAAGTGAACTTAAGGCTAGGCGATCACGCAAACTTTCAACGTGTGTGACGTACGGGCCACGGTCGAAGTCAACGTCCTTAAGTTAAGGCGGGGATCGTGCCAAAATTTGGGCATGACCTCTCTGACTCGCTTGTGCGAGAGACCTTAGCTTTTTAGCGTTGGCCAAGTTGTGGGCGGCACGATACATACGGCGAGGTTTGGTGACACGGCGTCACATTGAACCTTCGGGTATATTTTTCGGCGAGCTCCGCGTCAAAGTCAAAGTGAAAAGCTCAAGACTTCGGGTCGGGAACGACCTTTGGTCTCAAACTCTCGAGCTTGACTCGGAGCGGGGCCGCGTGAAAAACATACACTTAGGCTTTATGACACGAGCTAAGCCAAAAACCAGCCGGGGTCTTGGACAAAGTGTGACACAAAGAGTGCATGGCTTACACGGGCTAGGATGGGATGTTTGGGACGACCCGTGCGCCCCGAAAGGTGTGCGCGAGACCAATCGGAGTGCAGCGATAAGGCCATCCCGGGTTAGGGGTTGTAGTGTGCGGTGTACCCGGCGGCAAGTGCACGTGAAGTGCGGTGTTCGAGGCGGCAAGTGCGCGTAGTGTGCGGTCACTAAAATTCTTTTACGAGTAAAACGAGAGATTTTTTGAATGTGTCTTAAAGAATTTATGATGCACGAGTTCAAAAGACGGCAATGAAAATCAAACATGAATGGGGATGCACAAACATGGTAAGATTTTGAAAAGTTGACAATGTAATGCCTTTGAAACAAAAACCGTTCGAGGTTTAAAGGAACTCACACACAGCGAGGAAGGGTAAACGAAAGTTTGACCCACGGAAGGCTTTTAGAAAACATCGGCGGTTTTGAAAAAGTATCTTTTCCCCAGTAGTCGCCAAGCTGAAATTACCCGATTTCGCGCGGGCGGGCGCGGAAAAGGCGGTTGTCTTTCGCGGAGGGTTGGTGTCTGAGACCTCGCTTCATGGGAAGGAACAAAATGAGGAGTCGCCACGCGGTTTTGTATTTTGAGCCCAAACGTTGAGAAACGGCTATTGAAAATGGTGTCGTTTTTATTGGTAGCAAAAACTTAGGAAAAGGCTTTGAAAACGGGGATCATTTTTATTGGTAGCAAAAACGAGTAAAAAGCTTTTTTGTACCAGAGATTGTTAGGTTCGGAGGTCAAGTTACGTTTCGGGTAGAGTATTACGAGATCGCCCGAAACGCCTCGCATGACGAGTCTTTCTACCTTTCTCAAAATCGTGTGTGTGTGTGTGTGTCTTTTGAAATGGGGGCTTGAATGACAAGCTTAATCTTGGTTTGAATGACAAACGTTGATTAGGTGACTTTTGAAAAGACGAGCGTTTGAATGACAAACGTCGGTTTGAGTTTGAAATGAGCGTTTGCGTGGCAAACGTCGATTTTGAGTTTGAAATGAGCGTTTGCGTGGCAAACGTCGATTTTGAGTTGAAATGAGCGTTTGCGTGGCAAACGTCGATTTTGAGTTGAAATGAGCATTTGCGTGGCAAACGTCGATTTTGAGTTGAAATGAGCATTTGCGTGGCAAATGTCGATTTTGAGTTTGAAAGGGAGTTCGGAGGTCGAACTCCGGTTTTTTGAACCGGGAATGTCATTGTTAACGATTTTACGGGAAAAATGCGTATTAAATGATTTTAAGTGTCAAATGGCGGCTTTTAGTTTGAAGATGAGCGTTCGGAGGCCGAACGTCATTTCGCGCGTTTTGAAAGAGAGTTCGACGGACGAACTCCGGTTTTGAACCGGGCATTACATTGTTAACGATTTTTACGGGAAAAATGCGTATTAAATGATATGCGATCAACGAATCGGGTTGCGACTCGGACTTTGAAAAGTAAATACTATCACGATCCAAACGGATCGGACTTTGTAAATGCGATATTTAAAGTGCGGTATCAACGGAATCAAACGATCCGGATTCGTAAATGACGATCAACGAGGCCAAACGGCTTGGAATTGTAAATGACGATCAACGAGGCCAAACGGCTCGGAATTGTAAATGACGAAATTAAAATGACGATCGACGGATCGATCGATCCGGAATTGGTAAATGACATAAAAAGTAAACGGAACGGGGTCGGAACGCCGTTTTAACCGTGATTACTTCTCTTACGGAAAGAGAAGAGGATCGAGGGCTAAAACGTATCGGACCCCGTTAGATGGAGGCGTCTACATTTCGATAACGACGTTCGAAACGGTTATAGCGGCAGCGCGTAAGCCAGAGACGGAACGAGAGATTTAGAGAGGGAGTTATACCAATGGCTAGGGTCGACTCCTTTGGCTCGGGAGGTGTGTACGGGACACAGAAAGTGATTCGAAAAGTTGTTTCGAAGTAGTAAGGCGCGTATTTGATCGGAATACGAAGGTTTCACGCGAATCGAGACAGAACGGGAGCTCGGGAGGGGTGAAAACCGGTTTGGACCGTGGGGTAGTGAAATTTTGGAGTAAATTTTGTCCTCCTTTTGGCTTTGACAGCCATTTCTATTTATAGGTGAAAAATGCGGTAGGAGTTCGGACGGACTTGGCTTGAATCCGGGGTTTTGTGGTATTTTGGAATTTGAAGGACTTGCGGCAATTTCGGGAAAATGTGCACAGTGAGTCCGTAGGACTAGGCTTGCAAATCAGGGGTATTTTGGTCTTTTAGCCTTGATTTGTGATTGAAGGGTGACTAGAGGGAGGTGGCATGGCTGCCACGTTCCCTCTGAGTCACCAGCCTTATGGGAATTCGTTCCCCGGTCCCGGTTTTGTCCGTTTTTTAAAATAACAGTCCGGAAAATGTTCGAAATGCCCCCGGAAAGTGCCGGAAAATGCGTTTTTCAGGGAAAGCCATACTTTTACGTGAGATGACACGTGTTAAGTACGGTTCGACGTCGGGATGCACGGGGCAGTCCCGGGACGTCTCGTTGGCACAGCAACGGAGAGTTTAACGAGTTCCGGTTAACCTGGAGCGGGCCAGTTAACGGATTTCGGTTAACTTTCTGACGGATTTGGACGATCCGGATTTGGGTACTTACAGAAATGTGTATTGATTTATTTCTAAGATAATATTTCTTGTTCATTACAAGTTAAAAACTTCTTGATGAGTTCAAGCACGGTCTACTCTTGACTCTGCTAACCTGCTACAAAGATCTAAAATACAAAAAAATGCCTAAATAAACTAATGTGTTTGCAAAATGGCAATAAGGGAATCCTAAGAAAAGATCTGTCAGTCGTCATTCGCTGAGTCTTCTTTGGTCTTCTTCCCTTTACCTCGACCCCGTCGAGTTTTCTTTCTCTTCTTCTCTATAATGTCGGTATCCCTCATTCCTATCTCCGGTATTCTCACTGGAGCCTCCACCAAACCCGTGTCAATAAGTGCCTTTTCTACACGAGCACGAATCCGCACTTCCTCCCTCTGAGCCTCAGTCAAAGGAGCGACCTCGGACAATCTCTTGTATCGAGCCTCCATATCTCTGATCAGGTCACCCGACTGGTTATGGTGACTCGCCTTAGCCTCAGTCTCCCTTAGAGTCCTACTCGAGTTATAGTCAGCCCCCAATAAAGCCTGACGTCTCTCCCCCAGAATGACCTGAGTCGCTCCCATTTCCCTCTCGTACCAGTCCAAGTAGGCAGTGGTCAAGATGGTACTCTTCCTGCTCCTGAAGATAGCCCTAGGTGGGAAAGCAGTGTATGTCCAAGCCCTCGAGAAGAATGAGAAGCTGGCTGGATCCCTCATATCCAATGGCATCACCTCCATAGTCCGGATGTCCTCCCAATCGCTCGATGGCTCCTGTAAGGCCCGAAGCTGCTGGATACCAAGCAGGGTATATAAAAGGATGACCGGCAAAACCACGGAACCCTCACTATATAGGACTCTGAAATATCCTCTGAGTGCCGCAACCTCCCGGTGAGGTATCCACCAACGGATGTCCGAAGTGGATAGCCTAGCCATCATCGGCTCCCGGCTACCACTGGTCCTGTTGCCTCGGTGCACCCCTCCGAGAAATCACCCAAGGGCACGAGTCGGCAAAGCCCCTGGCAAAGCCCAGAGCCTCTCATGCGGCCATAAAGTCGGCACAGTGGACTCCCGAGACCTCATGAAATGGTCTCCCTAGCCATCCTGTCAATGCCATGCAATGTCTCTCCCAAAACCAGTGGGACGATATCCTTCCCAGCTCTACAGTCTCGACCATGTCCAAGAGACCACCATGACAGATCCCCACGGACTCGGCGGTGAACAGAGCGAGAAAATATGCGAGAGAATAAAGGCATCCGTAGCTACCGCGGTTGCGGCCATGCCGGAGACCCAAACCTGCCCGGATATCGAAAGGTCAATCCTGTCAGGGGCTATCATCATCCTCAGCCTCTCCCAGGGAAATCTGCAGAAAAGATGCAAGCTTTGCCGCCACCGGCACGTCTTCAATCAGAGGAATCGATATAGCCTCAATTTCGGAACCCCCAATCAAGGCTCGGAAGTCTTCATGCGTTGGGACAATCTCGTTGTAAGAAAAGCAGTAAATGTGTCTCCGGACGTCCCAAAACCTTGCTGCTGCTCTCAAAAGGTCCCAATCGGGCGGGAGATCCCTCAAATGCCATAAAGACTTGATCTTGAAAGAAGAATCAAGCATCCCCTTGTGAAATTGTAAGTTGTGTTTCACCCAAGATTGAAGATCGGACAGAAAATGGTCTCGCTTCCCCCTTTGCAATCTGACTGGCTTCTCCATTGCAAAATGACCAAAAATGGTGTCTTTAAGTCCAATATGTGCTCTGGGAACAATTGGAACAAGTCTAGAGTGAAAATGAAATGAAATGGCCAAGCCTTGCTTTTATTCAGAAAATAACCAGTCCAGACAGAACTGTGAGCCGCACGGCCTCATTTGCCCTCAGGTCCATGCCGCACGGCTACATTCGCCATCTGCAGAAAAAAATCTGCAGCAACCAAAGTTGCTGCCCAAGGGAGTTTTCACCCCACTTTCTCAACCAAGACCTGTACAAAAACATGTTCAAAGGTCACCCAAGCATTTATATATCATTATAAATCATTTTGGCCCCGTTTCAGCCCCAATTCCAAGCAAAAAAACTGCCCCGAGGCTCAAGTAATATGCAAATTAATAAAAGCATAAATAGAAAAGCAAATAAAACAGTAATACATTGTTTTCGCCCCATCAGCGCCCAAATAAAGCAAAAAATAAACAAAGTGTGCATAAAAACGTGTTCATTGTTTGTTTTTGTTCCTAATCCACTCTAGAAACCTCCTAGGCCTCCGATTCTTCTTCTTCTTCATCGCTGCTCAGCTCGTAGACGCTAGCCTCCCTTATCAAGTCCTCCGGGTCGCTCACATCAGACAGATGGACATTATCGTACCCATACTCAGCCAGCTGCTCCAGAATGTCAGCATTGGGTCCCCGTCCCCGAGGCATGGCACTGGAAGAGTACTCCGAGGCCGATGAGGTAGACGTTGTGCCCCCGACATGCCTTCTCTTGCGCCCGGGCTCCTGTGCGTCCGCCGCTGCCTTTGAAGTGCGAGCCGGCTTCCTCGAAGGGGCCAGGCACATGTCTTTCCGGCCCACATTACGCCTAACCGATCATCATAAGTGCGAGCTGGAACCTGAGAAAAGAGGAGAAAAATCTCAGAAAATCTCAGAATTGCAAAAAGCAAAGAAATCTGAAAAAAAGGAAAAAGATCCTAAAAGTATACTTACAGTGTTGTCTGGCGGCAGGGTATACTGGGGCTCCCTAGTGTCGGGGACAGGAATCCTCATCCTCCTTGGAACTCCGTGGACTATGTATGAAATGTACGCAGGAGGGATCGGCGGGTCAGAAGGCTCGTCCTCCCCATATCCCTGAGTGACCGCCAGCTTCATCAGCTTCTGTGGCGTCCTCAGGCGCTGCTCCACAA
This sequence comes from Adenophora triphylla var. japonica, assembly GCA_022495995.1. NCBI lineage: Eukaryota > Viridiplantae > Streptophyta > Magnoliopsida > Asterales > Campanulaceae > Adenophora > Adenophora triphylla. The sequence continues at coordinate 645,226 of JAFEMH010000443.1, forward strand.
ACACAGCGTAGGGGGTATCCATGTGAAAGTATTCCTCAGTCGCTATACCTCCCTGGTACCTAGCAATCTCATCTGCCTGCCAATCCCTGGGCTGTAGCATCCGTGCTGGAGGATCATGGGGAGTAATGGCGTCCAATGGAGGGACATGGCCATGCTGCCTAGAAAATCGGTCCCCCAAATAGATGACATCACATGTCAGCCCTGTCAGCCATCTCCTCTGCCTCGTCGCCTCAATGGCCTCTCCTAGCAAAATCTCCAGATACCTACCCCATGGGTAGAAGTCCACGCCATCATGTCCATCCCTGTTGATGATCGGCCTCACCATCTTATAGTCAAAGGTGATTCGGGTCTTCCCCGTGAACTTATCTCTCGCATCTCCTCTCCAGCGAACCATAGCAGGGAAGATGGTGATATCGCTCTGTTGGTTCCACGGAAAGAACCTGATCACCTCACAGAACCAGACCTGCATGTTCAAAACATCAAAAAGGGTCATTTTTCTCTCATAAAAGTCTCAAGACAGGAAGAGAAAAGAGAAAGAGAAGAGGGACTACCTCAAGGGCAAATGAAAAGCAGTCCATGGAGGCAGCCTTGTTCCGGCTGTACATATCCAGAGAGAAATATAGCTCTGCTAATCCGGCCTCTCCCCACGAGACCATCCCAATCCCATCCACATCCTCCACAGAGTCGAGGAGGCAAGTCATAGCCAGAGTCCCAAAATTGGCAAAGATGGTGACTGACAGCATCAACCACACAAAGGCTCTAGCAAGCTGGTGGGCAGTCACCTCACTAGCAGCAAAGTCCCGTATGCAGTTCTGGACTGCCACCTCGACGTTCCGCGTCTCCATCCCTAGCCCCTTGGGAATCAACTCAAACCGGACCAAAGCTCGGAACTCCTCAGCTGTGATATGGTCCCTCCAAGTCACAGGCCTCCCAGGGAACTGTAGGCCAGTGATAGCTATGAAATTAGCGGGAGTCATCGTCAACTCTCCCCAGCTCAGATGAAAGCTGTGGGTGGTGTCCCACCAAAACTCAGATAGGGCCTGGACCAAGCCCTTGCTCTTAGAAGTAATATGAATCCCCCTGCCGATAGCCTCAATGAAAAGATCTAGGCCGGTAGCCCGCACCAGCTGCTTGGGGTTCGCCCCATTCTTCTCGAAATCTGGCATCTTCTCCCAAAGCCTGACTGCGATCTCAGAAGGTCCCCTGGATTTGTTCTCCTGTAGGAAGAACGCAAAAGAAATGTGTCAGTCCTTCATCATTTTCAAAACCATGCATATATTCAAAAAAGTGCACATGTTTTCAAAAGAAAAGCATTCATAAAGTTTTTCTAGCATCCTTTGCATCAAAAAAGCATTTTTCATCACTTGAAACACGTCATGTCAAGCCCCATTGCTTTCCTAAAGCACAAAATCACAATTTTCACAATTCTTAGCACATAAGCATTATTCTTTCAACAAAGTGGCATGCATGAATTCTTTTCATCTTCCAAAATCCTGTTTTCTCATTGATAATCAAAATTTTGACCTAGTTCTAGCACATGTAAGGGCTTCGTCTCACTTTAGACAATTATCATTCTTATCGAGAAAAAAGTGGGTCATTCTCATTATTTTTGTCAAATAAATTGCACATGCATGTTCTTAGCCTCATAGGTTATTCATCAATGTCTCAAAGTCATTCAAAAATCCTAGGAAAATCCTAGAAAATTCCTAAAATTCGGGTCAAGCCCTAAATCAACTAAAATCCAATCAAAATCGATGGAATTGAGCAAAATAAGAATGCTTACCCCAACCGATCGCGGGTTCGTCGATTTGTGCTCCCTTCTCCCCGGATAGAGCTCCGATGGAGGTGTAAGAAAGTCGTACTTCCTCTCCGTTCGGACAATCTCCTTCCTCCTCCTTTGAGCGGCCGCAGAGATGTTTCTTCTAGCTTGTATCGGCATAGGATTACCCTCCGGATCCATTCTTGACCAAAGGAAGCAAGGGAATTGAAGGATTTTCGAATTTTCTCTCCTCTCTCTCTCTTCCTCGGCGTGTTCTTGGGCAGCAACAATGCCAAATGCCCGTTCAAATCAGATTTTAAATAATCTGGAAAAATTAATCTTCTAGCCGTACGGCTTCTTTTTCCTCCCTCTCATGTCGGGCGGCCTCATTCGCTCTGAGCAGAAGTTACAATTTCGCCCCTGGACTTTCCACTTGGGCCTACAATTCCCGTTATCCTTTAACTAAGATAACATCCTTTTCAGAAGATATCCCTTATCTCCTAAGCAATTAAGCTTTCTTCCTAGTCGCCTCCGTTAATTCCGTTATAACGGGATAACGCTAGGTGACAACCTCCGAATTGTCAGAACTCTAAACTTAAGCTACCTCTATCACGAATAGTGAAGTATGCTCAAGTTCTTCTAACTTAATCTACCTCTATCACGAATAGTGAAGTATGCTCAAGTTATCCCAAACTTCAGCTACCTCTATCACATATAGTGAAGTATGATCAAGTCTTTTAAACTTAAGCTACCTCTATCACGAATAGTGAAGTATGCTCAAGTCTTCTAAACTTTTGCTACCTCTATCACAGATAGTGACGTACGCTCAAGTTCTTCCTAACTTTAGCTACCTCTATCTCCTCGATAGAGAAGTATGCTTCAGTTTTCCAAACTCTAGCTACCTCTATCTCCTCGATAGTGAAGTATGCTTCAGTTTTCTCAAGTTCTCCTAACTATAGCTACCTCTATCACAGATAGTGACGTAAGCTCTAGTTTCTTCAGGTGACAACCTCCATTAATTGTCAAAACCTTCAAGGATCCTAGACATCGTTCCTAACCTATCTAGTGATGCTTGAACTACGATCAAGGCTTGATTCCTCCGGGATACGTAGGTAGCCTTTCATAAAAGGTCCAGCCATCCGACCATTTTGGTCACCATGTTCCTTCGTCACTCATCAGTGATGAAGTAACCCCTCATAGAGGTCTAGATATCTGACCACATCGGTCACTTCTAGCATATCTCCAGTAGGATCAATTGCTTGACCTCTTAGGTCATTTTCTCTTCTATTTCCCCAGCAAGAGACCAGTTTCTCTTCTCCATTCCTCAGCGGACCCTATTCCGAACTACGGCCTGGCTTGATTCCCACTCGGGATACGTAGGTAGCCTTTCGGAGGTTCAGCCATTCGACCACCTCGGTCTCTCAATCCATCTCGGCATTCGCCAGATTGGATCCTTTTCTATCGACAATCTCACTCGCCCTGCAAGTGACGTTGCCGAGGGCTTCGTAAGTACCCAAATCTGGCTCATGCCTTAGGTTAAATTTCCCGACAATTTCGGTAAGTTTCCCGGTAATTCCCCGGACCTTCCTAGTATTCCGGAAATATTCCGGAACTGTTCCAAAACAATTAAGGGCTGAAGGGGAAGCTTCCTAATTAAGAAACACATTTTTCTTAATTAGGAAATGTTCTAGAATTTGCCACCTTGCATGATTCTAGAAACATCTTTGAGTCACAAGGATAATGCCGCACGGCCGCATTAGCCAAGGACCTCCAGCCGCACGGCCTCATTAGCTATTTTCAGGAAGCCTATAAATAGAGCCCTCCTCTACCCATTTTTGATACACAATATCATCAACCACTACACAATACACTATACTCAAGCAAATGATGCGAAGTTAGGAAGCCAAAAGGGTGCCAAGAAGCCTCCTCCCTCCTCCTTGAAGATCTAGAAGTTGGTCCTTCCACCTAGCTCCACCCAAAGAAGAAGAGGCCACCATTGGTAACCTCTCACTCCCTAAACTTGCATCCTAATTGCTCTATATGATTTAATTGCTCATTGCATTTCATATATTGTTATTATCTTTGCTTGGGACTTGGCATTCATAGTTAAAGATCATATCTTTATACCCCCTTTCCCCTTTTTGCATGCATTAGGCATCCCTTGCCATTAAAGATGTAATCTTTTGAATCAAAGGTGCATCCTTTGCACCTAAAAAACCTATTTTTACATAAAAATACCACCTTCATGCATCCTTTGCATATAAAAATCCAATCTTTATGATAAAAATGCATCCTTTACACATGAAATCCTTTTTCAAGCATCCTTTGCATTAAAGATCATATCTTTATCCTAAATTAGCATCCCTTGCTTCTTAAAAATGCAATCTTCATGCATCCCTTGCATATTTGAATCCCAATTTCTTCATAAAAATGCATCCTTTGCATAAAAATCATGTCTTTATGCATCCTTTGCAAATAAAGATCACTTCTTTAAATCAAAAATGCATCCTTTGCAACCCAAAAATGTCATCTTTTCACTAAAAATGTCATTTTTACATGCATTCCCCCATGTCCCCATTAGCAACCTTGGGACGAACCGGTGTAAAAGATCCTATCTTTACATCGTTTCTTCCATAAAAGGTTTCATAATTTCTTTAGAAAGGGACAACCTTGAACCCTATATCTCCGATTATCACTTAAGACGAGTATGAAGCATCTATATGAGCTCGACCGTCTTAAAGTGTAGGATTGATGGGCTAAGGACATTCCTTCCTAAAGAACCTCATTTTGTGACTATAAAGGGAGTCATTCTCTCGATCATACAAAGTCCCGAGGTTAAAAAATGCAATGATCACAAGTCCAAGATGAGGACGGGATCATAATCCCGAATACATAAAATTCCAAGGAATCCCGAGCGACAACCAATAAATGGTTTGTACGTCCGAAAGACAACTTGGGACATTCCCCCCCCCTTATTTTCAAACACATGCACACAAGAAAGCACGCAAGCAAGCACGATTAATGAAATCTTGGGAGACTTGCTCCGGCAAGGCACCTTGGGTGAACGATGATCCGTTCTTCCCAAGGGGTAACTTAACCTCCGAACCCATAAAACCTTTTTTTCAAAGTTTTGAGGTAATCAAAATGGCGTGGCAACTCCGTTTTTCAAATTAAACCGGATGTCTTCAAACTCGCGTGAATTTCCAATACACGAAATTTGGGGCACACATTCACACCCGCGCTCTGAGCACCATACCCTGCTCTCACCTGCGGCGACCGTAGCCTCTCTGCAACATACGCAATGTAATCTCCCCCTTCCTCCACATGATTATAAGCGCCATCACCCTGGATCAAAGTGGCTAAATCCTTCAACTTCCAAGGAAACCACATATCCTCTGGAGGATCAACAGGAACCTGAGCAATCCTGTCCGGCCCATGCTATCTATAGACTCTCTCCCCCAAGTATAGAGCATCCCCAGACAAACCCACTAGCAGCTTGCGACACTCTGTCAAGTGCGCAGCATAATCCAAATCCTGGTCATCATATCGGCCAGTCCAGGGGAATAAGCTCAATCGCTGAGGAGTCCCTCTCAAGTATAGCAGTGTGTCCTGATACGAAGCCGTAATCCTGCTCCTCACTCCAGCCGCCCTGGTCTGTTTCCTAGCATCCTTCACCCACCGTCTGAGAGCAGGAAAAGTGGTAGCAGGAAACACATCCCGGATCTGCCATGCATAGCAGCCAAAAATCTCATAAACCCAAGCCTGAAAGGAAGAAGAAGAAGTCAAAATGGGGAAAATGATGATAGGGAATGACAGAGTGAAATGTGCAAAAGAGAAGAAGTCAAGGTGAGAGAATACCTCAAAGGCCATGTGACAGCAGTTGAAGTTCATCGCCTTTCCCCTGCTGACATCATCTAGAGCCAAATACATCTCGGCTAAACCTGCCTCGCCCCAGGACAGGGTCCCCACAGTGTCCCAAGCTCTAAGAAGCTCCAGCAGTGAAGTCAGGGCAGTAGACGCGTTGTTGATGAACAGCATATCAGATAGGCCAACCCATACAAAAGCCCTTATCAATATCTCGGCTCTCAAATGGCTCTCAACAGAATCATCAAAGATAGCGGGATAGCCTCTACTCTGCTCCCCAATCCGACCGTGCAACTCACCCAACTCATATCCGTTCCCCTTCTTATCATGAGGAACGAAACCGAGTAGTCCCATAAAGTCTGCATCAGCAATGTGCTCGGGCTCAACAACCGTTGCAGGCTCCTCTAAGTAGAGTGGCTCAGCAGTAAACGAAAATCCTGTAATGGCTGCAAAGTCATATGGTGTGACCGTCGCCTCGCCCAGGAGAAGTGAAATGAGTGGGTGGTCTCCCACCAGAACTGCCTAAATGCCTTCACTAGCTCTACGCTCCTCTGTGTATATCCAATGGCCTTCACCATCTCAAAGAATTGCCCCAACCCAGTAGCGTAGACCATGCCCTTGGGGGAATATATCTGCTCCTGGCAACCCGGCAAACTCTCCCATAGCCTGCCAATCACCTCAGGGGAACCTCTAGTGCGCAATCCATACAGGTAAATATAGTACATGTATGAATATCTCATTTAATATCATTTTGTTCTTAAAAACATGTCATGATAGTATAATAAAAATCATTCTTTGGGTCTGTCCCAATGTCCATCATATTTCATTACTTCTTCTTCTTTATTTGTCCCAATTTGCATCAAAATTGTTGTTTCCCTTCGAGTCTGTCTCACTTTTTTTAAAATAAAAGTAGGTTAAATAATATAATGTAGAATATGCATTTATCATCATATTTCCTAGTCCAAATCATGCAATTAGTTCATTATTCACATGCAAGTTCAGATTTTTGGTTAATCCATTTTAGTACGAAAAATCAATTTCCAATCAGTTTCATCCAAAAATTTCGAAACCTAAACAAGGGTTAATAATAGATGCATACCACATATTTTTTCTCAGCAGTGGAGGTGTGTTCATCAAGCTATGGGTAGAAGTCCCCTCTTGGAGCTTGCAGAATGAACGGCCTTTGGTTCCTCTGAACCCCCTTCCGTCGAGCAGCCAACTTGGCTTGTTGTAGGGCCTTCTTGGTAGGACGCATTCTAGGAGGCATTTTTCAACTGAATCGAGCTCAAATTTCTTGGATTCTTTTGATTTCTCTATTAATTTCTTATTTATCTCCCCTCTTTCCCTTCTCGAGCAAGTGGCTATGATGGCCATGGTAGAGGAGCAGCCTTTGACTAAAAGTGTTGCCTCAAGTGTTGTCCAGAATATGACAACACATGTCCCAACACTTTTGGCCTCGTCAGAATGAGTTGCCTCAAGTGTCGTCCAGGAAATGGAAACACTTGACATAACACTCAGCAGGTATGATTCATTAAACCCTTCTAATTATATATGCTTTCATGGTTCGGTTAACCTTAATACTGATGAGTCATTAGAGGATGAGCTTGACAATGTTGAGCTCATTAATGAATTAAAAAATCTCTATGAGTCTCTTCTCATAGAATGGAAAAAGGAGAACAAGAAGGTGATTTTCTTGACAAAGGAAAATCATGATCTCAAAGACTCCTTGACTCGGCTAGAGGTTCAACTCACTAGGAAGGATGCGGACCTTGATAAACTCAAGGCCAAACTCAAACTAGCCAAATCAACCTTTAAAAAACTCAACACGAGTTCATCCAAATTGAATGAAATACTCAACTTGAGTAAGCCTCTAAAAGCTGGGGTTGGGTTTCAAGAATCACTAGAAAATATTACCTCTTCCTTGTTTAATATGGAAATTACAACTCATTTTGTAAAAGAACAAGTTAAGGAAAAAGGTAGTACTTCTAGTAATTCTTCTGATCAAATCATTGAGTGTGAATACTGTCACAAACCTGGACATAAAAAATCAAATTGGTTTATTCTTCAAAAGAAAATGTCCAGTTTGCAAGTGTTGCCTCAAGTGTCGTCAAAATCTCAGGACAACACTCGAGACAACACTGGAGGACAGAAGTTCAAAATTGCAAAAAAGGCTTGGTTACCCAAAGAAAAACTAAAATGTTATGTTGTGTACACTGCTTTAAGGACTAAGGTTTCAGGTGCTTGTTACTTTGATAGTGGTTGTTCACGTCACATGACGGGAACAAGATAATTCTTAACGGAATTGTAAGTACCCAAATCTGGCTCATGTCTTCCGGTTAAGTTTCCCGGCAATTCCCCGAACTTTCATAAAGTTCAGGGGCGATCCGGGAACTTTTCCAAACTTTCCAAGGGAGGAAGGACCTGCTAGGAATTAAAATTCCAGGCAGGACCTCGCTGGAAAGGGAATTCCAGAATCTGCCACCTTGCAGGTTTCTAGAAGGAAAACGGTTATGCTCGTTATGTCGTGCGACATAGTTGGCCACTTCCCATGCAGCTATAAATAGAGGCCTGCACCTCTCATTTTAGGATCCCTTTTTCACTCATTAGTGTTACTCTGCTCAAGTTACGTCAAATATACACAAACCAGCCCGAATTCTCTATCAATCCACTCTCACACACACAAAAATCAATCTTTACATGATTCTCTCTCTCTCTCTCTTGGTCCTATACAACACACATATAGAACCAACCATACCTAGGTCAACCTGGGTTTGATATCAGTTCCAGAAGCTAATGTTTGAAGGCTCCTATATCTAACTTGATATAGGAGTCATGGTCTTCAAGGGTAACACTCTCTTTCCTTCTCTCTCTCTCTCCTTCGTTCTTACTCATGCAAACATATATGGTTTAATCCAACCAATAGTCTTAAATATGACATAATGACTGAGATCTAATCGTGGTATATCTATTCTAGTCTCAGATCTTTTAGATCAGTACATTGGCATATTACTACATGTAATCGAATCATCTTAACATTGTTTTGCATAAACACTTGAGATGAGTATGGATCCCTTATATCCATACCCTCTCGAAGTGTTCATTATTGATGTATGTCCTCTCTGAGATCCATATGTGATGTAACTTGGCTACATTGTTGCCTTGCTGTGTCTGTAAATTTTTTCTGTAAAAGTCTCTACAAATGGCTAGAGGTGTCACGCGACACAACTTGCCATGCAAGTCCTGTGTCACGCGACAACATTGGCCAGTTTGCAGAAACTTCTTTCTTTCAGTTGTAATCTGATTTTGATCTTTATTTTCAGTTGTAAGTTGTAATTTGATCTCGATCTGTATTTTTAATATCATTTCCCCCACACAAAGGATTCATCGAGAATCCTCTCCCAAGGATGAACAAGTGTCCACACGTGGCTTGTACTAGGGAAGATCCACCACATGATGATGTGATGTCCCTCTTACTTCTCACATAAAAATGTAATCTTTACTTTCAATGTCATTCCCCCATGTCCCTTTTGGTTGGATCGCTCTCCGAGGATTGTCTAGTGACCTTTTAAGGCACGAAAGACATAGGATGAGTATAAAGATCCAATCTTTATACCCCTTCCCCTAGTCCCTTTGGTACTTGAAGCATCCTGTGGTGTGGATCGGTGTAAAGACATCATCTTTACATCGTTTCCACCACTAAAATGCCATAGTCGAAGTCCCTTTAGAAGCTAATGAATCCTAGCCCCTACCTCTCCGATCATCACTTGAGACGAGCATAAATGTCCCTACGAAGCTCAATCGTCTCAGGATGTAGAATTGATGGGCAAAGACTCTTCCTTTCTAAAGAGTCTCATTCTTGGACTATAAAAATGTGTCCCTATCTCGATCACATATGGCCAAGTCCTGAAGAACGTTGGTTTAAGATATACCAAGGCTTTTACGCCTACTATGGTTGATTATTCCAACGCGAGGGTAAAAAGGTCACTTAATGATGATCACAAGTCCAAGATGAGCACGGGATAAAAATCCCGAATACATAAAATCCAAGTAATCCCGAGCAATAACCTTCTCACATGGTTTATACGTTCGGCAGATAACTTGGCACATTCCCTCCTTTTTCAAATCACATCTCACACACGAACACACAAAACAAGCACAAACTTCGGGTCTAGGAAGACTTGCTTTCGCAAGGCTCCTTGGGTGAACGCGATCCGTTCTTCCCAAGGAGTAACTTAACCTCCGGACCCTTATCCTTTTTTGCAAAGTTTTGAGGAAATCAAAATGGCGTGGCGACTCCGTTTTTCAATAAACCGGTGTCTTCAAACTGAGGTGAAACGGCGACCCTATAAGAAACGGTTCGATCCGCGATGGTCCCACATTCATAGGAATACCAGCCTATTCAAGGAGGCTCAGTAACATATGGAGGTGGAGGCAAGAGTGACATCAGAGGAAAAGGAACATTGGATGTCATTGGTTTTCCTCCTTTAAAAAATGTCTTGCATGTAGATGGTCTACTTGCTAATCTAATTAGCATTAGACAATTATGTAATGACAATATGGAGTTAAAATTCAATAAAAATACCTGTGAAGTGTTTGATAATACTAACTTTTGTGTCATGACTGGAACAAGATCGAGTGATAATTGCTACCTTGTTGGTAATAAACAAGTGTGCAATTTGACGAAACTTGATGACATAAGATTATGGCATCAAAAGTTAGGCCATTCTCATTATAGAAATCTTGAGAAGATTATCAAACTCAATGCGGTCAAAGGTGTCCCTAAGTTAAACCTCAAAGACACCATGTTGTGACTGCCAAAAAGGTAAGCAGACTCGTGTTCCTCACAGTGTTAGACAACACAATGAGCAACACTCAGGAACAACACATTGTTTTCAGCTTCTACATATGGACTTGATGGGTCCTATTGAGGTAGAAAGCTTGGGAGGTAAGAAGTATGTTTATGTTATAGTTGATGATTTTTCTAGGTTTACATGGGTCTATTTTTTAAGAAAAAAAATCTAAAAATTTTGATAAATTTAAACACTTATTTTCCAAAATCAAAAACATGTTTTGTTCACCTATTTTCCGTATAAGGTCAGATCATGGTAGAGAGTTAAAACATCTCCTTCTCTACATTTTGTAGTAAAAAGGGGATACACCATGAATTTTCAGCACCCAAAACACCACAACAAAATGGTGTTGCTGAAAGGAAAAATAGGACTTTGTTGGAGATGGCTCGTGTTATGCTAATTGCTAGCTAAAGGTTTTTGGGCCGAAGCATTAAACCCAGCATGTCACACTACAAATAGAGTTTTCTTAAGACCCGGTACAACTATGACACCCTATGAGATTTTAAATGGAAAGAAACCTACCGTACACTATTTCCACGTGTTTGGGTGTTTGTGTTATATTTTAAATGACCGGGAATACTTAGGAAAACTAGATTCAAAGAGTGACAAAGCTATCTTTCTTGGCTACTCTCAAAACAGTCATGCTTATCGAGTCTATAATTTGAGGTTAAAAGTGATTCAAGAATCGGTAAATATTGAATTTAACGATTACTTGAGTGCCACAGGAGAACTAGCCGAAGATATACCTCTGACACTGCTGGAAGAAGTTGAACAATGGGCTGGAACAGAAACTGGTTCAACCAGCACAGCCACAGATTCAGGTGTTGCCCCGAGTGTTGCCCCTGAAACGGCAACACATGAGACAACACAGGAGGACCGAACAGTGGCTGGAAATAGTGACTCAGAAGAAGAATATGGATTGGTGTATCAACAAGGCATGGGAGATCCCCAGCAAGAATTAGATATTACCATCCCATTACTCAGGTAATTGGTGATGTTAATGAAGGGATTCGAACAAGAAATAAGGAGCCAGTTGACTATAGAGATATGGTAAGGAATGTGTGTATGTATGTCCACCACATACTCTAAGGTAAAACACTCCTATTTCGTTTCTGCTCTTGAGCCTAAAAATGTGATTGAGGCTTTAAAGGATAATTTCTGGATACAAGCTATGCAAGAAGAGCTTGAACAATTTACCCGAAACGAGGTTTGGTGTTTAGTTCCACGTCCTTTACATACTAATATAATTGGAACTAAATGGATTTACAAAAACAAATCTGATGAATTGGGTAACATTGTTCGTAATAAAGCCCGTCTTGTGGCTCAAGGCTATACACAAGAGGAAGGAATCGACTTTGACGAGACCTTTGCATCTGTGGCTAGAATTGAGTCAATAAGACTTCTTCTAGCTATAGATTGCTACCTTAAAATCACATTACACCAAATGGATGTTAAAGCGGCTTTTCTGAATGGGTACTTAGATAAAGAAATTTATGTTGAGCAACCTAAAGGGTTTGAAGACCCATTCCACCCAAACCATGTATACAGACTTGATAAAGCCTTATATGGCTTGAAACAAGCTCCACGTGCATGGTATGGGCGTATAACAAGCTTTCTTCTTGAATATGGATTTGTTAGAGGCGAAGCCGATAGGACATTGTTTATTCTTAGGGAAAATAAAGAACTTGTCATTGCTCAGATCTATGTTGATGACATAGTTTATGGATCCACATCTAAAACTTGTTTACAAAATTTTGTGGAGGCTATGAAATCAACTTTCGAGATGAGCATGATAGGTGAACTTAATTATTTCTTAGGATTGCAGGTAAAACAGTCAGATGATGGAATCTTTATCTCTCAGAGAAAGTATGCAAAAAGTCTGGTGAAAAGATTTGGATTGGATAGTGCCAAGAGTTCAAAAATACATATGGGATCATCTCTTAAGGTAGCCAAAGATTAGGCAGGGGAGGATGTTGACCCAACTCTGTATAGATCCATGATAGGTAGTCTTCTTTATCTTACTACCAGTCGTCCCGATATTATGTTCAGTGTAGGTGTGTGTGCTAGATATCAGTCTGCTCCTAAAATTTCTCACCTAAATGCTGTCAAGAAAATCATTAAATATGTGTCTGGGACTAGTGAATTAGGAATCTGGTTCACCAAAGACACTAATATCAACTTGGTTGGTTTTAGTGACCCTGATTGGGCAGGGGATATAGATGATAGAAAGAGCACTAGTGGGGGTTGTTTTTTCTTGGGTAATAATCTTGTGTCGTGGTACAGTCGCAAGCAAAACTGTGTCTCTCTCTCGACTGCTGAATTTGAGTATGTAGCAGCCGGGAGTTGTTGTTCATAGTTGATATGGTTGAAGCATATGCTTGATGACTATGGTCTTAATAGTAATATCTTGACCATGTATTGTGACAATTTGAGTGCCATAAACATTTCCAAAAACCATGTATAACACTCACACACTAAACATGTAGATATCCGCCATCACTTTTTGAGAGATTTAGTAGAAATGGACTTAATACAAATAGAGCATATTGATACCAATCATCAACTTGCTGATATTTTGACCAAAGCCCTGAACCATGAGAGATTTTCAAGTTTGAAAAAATCTCTTGGTTTATGTTTTCTATAATCTGCTGTTTCAGGTGTTGTCGTCTGTGTTGCCAACACTGACAGCAACACTGTGTATTTGTTGTATATTTTTTTAAAAAAAAAAATTAGTTTAAACCCAATGGGGGGCATTTACTGACCTTTTTGTTCTAGTATGTGTATATACTTAAGGTTAACAATTTTTGATAAAATACCCTTTTGTGATTAAAGTGACAAAGTCACTTTTGTTGTTGCTGATATTTTAAAAGGCAAAGCTTGTTAAAATACTCCCAAAGTAACTCGGGGCACGGCGTTCGCTGCGACGATGCTTTCTTGCCAAAATGGGAGTATAATGTATTTGTTTTATACTAAGTATTAGGGACATGGAGCTCGCTACTACAGTGTACCCTACTTTAAATGTATAAAACTTACTACATATAGCTTTACACATTAATAAAAAACCTCAGGGCACGGAGCTCGCTACTACGATGCTTTCTTGTAAATAAAAGAAAGTGTAAAGTTTTGCTTAAAATTGCCAAAGAAAATGATGAGTTATATATGTTGAAAAATATCAAAGGGATTTTATTTAAAATATTGTCTTTTGTGTTACACAACATTGCTAGCAACACATTAGTAGATGCTACATTAATTTTTTATTTCTTGTTTTTATTTTTTGTTAATTAAATTTTGAATTTCCAAAAGTCTATTTTTATATATTTAGAGTTTGTGAAATTTAAAAGGTTTTTAGAAAAAATATTTAATTTTTCTCTAACTAAATGTAATTTCGAAATATCTATTTTTTAAAGTTCATTTTCTTTTGAATTTTGAAAAATGAAATTTTATGGATATTTCTAATATTATTTTTAGTTATTATATATTTAAAAAATTAAATTTTTTTTTTACAGTTTTTAAAATGGCCGGATAACAGTGATGAGTTTGTTGGGATAAGGGTGTTAAATTGAGTTTGATTTTGTCAAATCAACTTAATTTTCTCACTATTCCTCTTTAATTACTCCCTCTCTAGAGCCCTCTCCTTCACCGTCTCTCTCTCTCTAAGCGTCCCTCTATCTAGCCGTTAAACCCTCTCTCCCCTGTTCTTCCTCTTCCCGTCGATTATCCATGGCTAGCCCCTCAAAATTGCCTCAAATCACTTCTCCCATGGACATTTCTCCTCTCGCTCCCTCTAGTGTCGCTTTAAATGTCGCCATTCCAATGGAGACATCTCCGGTGACACTCTTTTCAACACCATCCACTGTTGGGTTTTATGGGTCCATGCGCAGCGGAATTAAGCATCAAATTAACACAAAACCCAAGCCCTAAGATCCGTTCTATACGATTAAATTGAATTCCTATGAGGTAGAATTTACCAACCTTAATTGCTTTCCGGTCTTGAGCTATCGAACAATTTATTGGTGTGATTTTGAATCACTATCTTCAATCTTCAAGAACCTTTCAATCTTCAGATTGGAACTTTAGGCCTTGATCGTCAAACGAGCGAAGACCCTCTATTGTTGTATCCACACGTAAGAATGAACCAAGAGCGATTTCTTGATGATTACTAGATCAAAACCTTGAAGAATATTGAGAGTATTTTTGTTATGATTTTCCCTTGAAAATTTCGGCCAGACCATTAGGGTTAACAGACCTCTCATATTTATACTACTTTAGTATGAATATGTTTCCTAATCGAATTAGGAGACCAGGCTGTCAAAACGCGTCTGGTGGCTAGTTATGTCGCGTGACATACTTAGCCAGTGGCTAAGTATGTCGCGTGACAAACGTTTCCATATGCAGGAACACTCAATCATTCTTCCTTTGGTTTAACCAATTCATTCTAGTTGTGTGTGACCCAATAGGATTATATTATGTTGGCAATGAGTTCGATCATATCGAATCTCATAAGACATAAGCGGACTCTAGCAAGCCATTATGTCTACCCAAATAATATAACGTAAGAGTTCACGTTTCCAATGGTACACTTCCATTTCTCCCTTTGTCTCACGATGTTATATTGAACACAAGTCATGGTCCACGTCAACTTGTATCTGTTCAATGCTTTCTCGATTTTGAGTATAATGATATTCCAATCGCATTGGGGTATGGCCACACACTTTCCATCATTATCACTCATCGAGGGGCCCAAGTAAAACATCTCTCTTCCGAGGGACAAATTCCATCTTGACTTTATCATCCTTCCCATCATGAATCTGATCATGCCAAAGATAGCCTTTATAGATATCGTGTTAAGATACCGTTTGACTAAAATCAAACATGACTTTCATCATATGTAAGGTCATGATAATCTCAGGTCTAGGGACTAAATGAAGTGACCATATGAGATTTAATTATGACTTTTGACCATGACATAAATCTCATACGGGTCAAGTCCAGTCACTTGTTCTCTAACAAGTACCCATAATTTCAATGTGCATCTCTATGCATATAATCATCATATGATTATCCATTGAAAATTATACTAATTATTCTCTTAATAATTAGGGATGGAGATTATTACAATAAATATGCAAACTATATAATAATCAAATAATAAACTTAAACGATAAAGATGATACATAATGGTTTTCAGTTAAACATAACTAAAGCCTAGGGCATTACACCAACAGTCTCCCACTTGCACTAGGCTCCATTTATGTATCGAATACTCATGGATCTAACATGCCCACCATGCTTCTGCCTATGCGAGGGTCTTTGTAAGTGAATCCCTTATGTTTTGGTAGAAAAAACAATAGAGTAGAATCTTAACTATTTTTAGTGTGTGGATTGAATAATAAGGAGGGAACTATGGAATTCGATTATATGGAACAAGAAAATGAGAAACGAGACAATGACAACGCGATTTGGTAACGAGGAAAACCTTGGAGGTGATAACCTCTTTGGAAAAAACCCCGGGAGTTAGGTCTCCAACCTTAAAGGTTCCACTATAATGATCACAATTACAACTTCGGAAGATAATGGAGAGGATTACAAGAGTTTGTGTGTAAAGTGTGTGCGTATGAGCATGAGTATCATTTTCCGTCTCCATTTCCCCTTAAATACAAGTAACTAAGAAAGAGTCAAATATGGTTCCTACAATCTCGGCATTGTGGTTTATCTTTTCAACCTCCGTGAGACCAAGTCGCCCTAGCCGTTTGAAGGTCTGTTGAACGTGCTTGAAGGTTGTTTCCGCATTCCTCTCTTAATTGCTTGAAAAATAAGAATAATAATATTAGGAAATATTGGACAAGTAAATATTTAAAACAATACTTACGGTGTAATGACATCTCGTTATGCGGATCAGCTGAAGATGTCGTCATGTCAAAAAATGCCCACAACAATTTGTCCCCAAAAACATTTGACTATGTAGGCAAGCTGAAGAGGCAAAATGTTTTTCCTTTTAATTAATGACCCAACTGTTACTGCTGATGGGACGTTCTTGGGAGACGTGGCGATGAAATGAACGGTTGGGGAGAGAGTTAATTTTGAAAAGGGATTCTTTTTTCCTTTTTATTAACCGCTTGAGAAAACTTATCTTCTCCACTCGTCTTTTCACCTCCTTTGGCCACGCGCCGTTCGCTTTCAAGGTAAAATCACTCCATCTCTGACCTTCTTCCTTTGTTTATTCTTCTCTTTTTGCTTTGTCAACCATGGGTAAAACCGGGATGTCTGCTTCCAAACCCAAGAAAGCGTCATCCCCACAAGGTCCGTAGAGATTAATCTCGACAACTTTGTTTGCGCAAATCTTCTCACTAAACCTGCTGAAGAAACTTGTTTGTTTAATGATTCTCAAATAGAGACCATAAAACAACAATGTTGTTTCCCAAGTGGTGTAATTTTTCATCCTTTTTCCATAAAACTTAGGTCGACCATGTTTCTCCCAAATGGATCTGCTTCTTGGAATATCCCTTCTTGCTAGGGTTTAGCTACCCTTTCCCACGGTTGGTTACTGAGTTCTTTCTAAAAACTCAGCGGCTTATGCTCAACTTATGCCAATGGCTTGGCGAGTATTTGCTTTTGTTCTTAAAGTAAACCGAGAAAACGGACTAGACTTAGGGCTCCACTGAAATTGCCCATTCCTATGATCTTCAACTTTTTGGTTCCAAACGGTACCTATTTAGAAAGAAGTCGGTAGAAATCCTTTGATGAGCGGCACATCCTCCGGTGATAGGGGATGGAAGAATAGGTTTTTGTTTGTTGATAGGACGTCAATCGGTGAGAAGGATGAGATGTCGAAGCAATGGAACCAGGGAGGTACTTAAATTCTTACTCTTGTGATTTCCTGTTCTTGAGACAAACTGAATTGTAATTGTTTTTGCTTTCATGTAGATATTGATTGGGGAGAGTTATTTCCTGCAAAGATACTTTAGCAAAAATCGAAGAGTTTTCAATCTCCCTCTCGATAAGAGATCTCCCAAAGGTTTCTTTGGAAGTTTCGTCGGCGTCCCGAGAGGATATAAAGGCTTCAACTTCTGTAATAATGTCTCTTGGTAAGCTTGGCATCCTGTTACCTTTGATAACTGTCATTAATTTGATGTGTTATGTGTTATTGACAATATCTCTATGTCCATGCGGTCTCCAAACCGATAGCTTCGGGGTCGACTTTGATACGGAGGATATCGAGGCCTTGCTTTACGAGCCCATTGTCAAGGCTGAAAAGAAACCTCCACCCGCTCCTAAGAAGAGTCCCTATTCTTGATGAAAGCGCGGGATTGGTTCTAGGGTAAGGAAAAGAAAAGGCGGCCAAGAGGAAGTGATCGAGGTTGGAGACTCTTTTGATGGGT
Source organism: Adenophora triphylla var. japonica (assembly GCA_022495995.1). Taxonomy (NCBI): domain Eukaryota; kingdom Viridiplantae; phylum Streptophyta; class Magnoliopsida; order Asterales; family Campanulaceae; genus Adenophora; species Adenophora triphylla. Next base: position 663,078 of record JAFEMH010000443.1, read on the forward strand.
TTGTCGGCGGGGGAGTTCAAGAAGAGATTTATGAGCCTGGCATGCAGGGTGAGACATCATTAATTGAATATTTAATAGTTTCAAAGGTTGTGATAACTGTTAGTAATATCGGGATGTTATTTTTCAGGTAGGATACGTGGAGGAGTTGACAAAAGAAGTTGAATTGGTGAAGAAAGAGAAATCCAAGCGGATATTGCTTTGGTCAAGAAGGAGAAGTTGGTATCGATAATAAAGTGAAGGAATGTGAGAAGATAATAGAGCAACTAAGCAAATCATTTGGGAGAACAAGAGCGAGATAGCTAAGGACTTGTTGAATAGTTTGGCGAAAAGTGAAGATGATCACAACAAGGAGATAGCGAGAGGTGAGGAATTCTTGTAAAGGCGTGCAAGTGAAGATTGTTTCTCAATGCAAGGTGAAAATGATGAAGGAATACCAAGAAGGAAAGGCTGGTGCACGGGATATTCACGGGGAATGTGCCTATCTATCCAAGTTAACAGGTGAGGTGGGGACGAGGGCGAGGTGTCATCAAGTCCATATGAAACAATTGTCCAGGATGCACCGACGGTTGGAGAAGTGACACCCGTGCAACACTGCGGCGAAGCCACCTAAACAAAAAAGAAGGTAAAAACAATTTGGTTCTTTGGTATTTTGTTGATGATTACTCGGGCGGAGTCCCTTAAGACAATTTTTATTTTGGTTTGGTTTGTAATAGGTCCTTAAGGGCCAAAGACAATCTTTTTTAAGTGTTGGGTTGGTTCAACACTTTCGCACTTTTACTTTGGTGGTTTGGATACATTATGGTTATTTTAGTTTAGTTATGGTCTAATGGTTTTCAAGCACGTCAAGGCTTGTTTTTTTTTTTTTTGGATAATTTTCGTATGTTTTTCACATATGGTGACATGATAGTATGTCAGAATAATAGGTATTTAGGATGACATGTAGATGTCATAAACCGTAGATACTTAGATGACACGTATATGCCATAAACCGTAGATACTTAGATGACACGAATATGCCATAACCATAAGAATAATGCTTAAGATCAATCATCTAGCTGAGTGGGAATGGGTAAGCTATATGAGTTTACCCATATAGGCCCACCCCACACCTCAATTAGTGAGATAACTTGCGCTCCGGGCGAAGGTGTGGTAACCTAACTTCTTTAGAAAGAGGTAATTAACTCTTTAAACCTTAGAAGGGATTGTGTACCTTTACTTGAGAAGAGATGGCCGAGTCTCTAACGGAGGAGGAATCGTTGTTCTTTGCATGCTTTCGATATGTCCCCATGTAAATGTGTCAATACCTCATAAGATAGAAACACGTTAAAAACGGACGCCAACTAAGGTTGACGTCTCTCACAAAGCATGTTAGAGACATCTTATCATGTAAATAATTAAAAAGATACATAGGAGAAAAGAATTAAAATACGATTCATACCTGGAAAGATGAGTTCATGGGAAGTCATATTTAAATGTAATACCTTTTGAGATGAATGGCGTTCCAACTTCGGGGTATCATTTGGCCATCCAAGGTTGCAAGGCGATATGCTCCTTTTCCGGCTTGTGCATCTATCAAGTAGGGTCCCTCCCATTTTGGGGCGAGCTTGCCTGCATTGGACTCCTTGGTATTTTGGAATGCCTTTCGTAGGACTAAGTCTCCTACTTGAAACCTTCTGACCCTGACGTTTTTATTGTATGATCGGGCTACCCTTTGATATCTTTGCCATGCGAACTTTGGCCATATCCCTTAGCTCGTCCACAGTATCCAGGGAATGTATCAAGATGTCTTTATTATTTTCAGATGTAAGCAAGCTGTATCTTGCCGTAGGTACAAGGACTTCTGCTGGAATAACAGATTCAGTTCCAAATACAAGTGAATAGGGGGTTTGACCAGTAGCATTCTTAGATGTCGTCCTGTCAGCCCATAGGACCATTGGTAATTCTTCTGCCCAACGTCCTTTTTTCTGGTTTAGTCTCTTTTTTAAGTTGCTGATTATTATTTTGTTGCTAGACTCTGCCTGTCCATTGGCTTGAGGGTGAACAGGCGAAGACGTTACCATCTTAACACCCCAAGCTGTCAAGAAATCTTGGGTCCTCTTGCTGATGAACTGAGAGCCGTTGTCACAAATTATTTCTGATGGAATTCCAAATCGGCTAAATATGTTCCTTTTGATAAAAGATATTACTTCTTTATCACGAACTTGCACATATGCCTCAGCCTCTACCCACTTAGAAAAGTAGTCTGTCATGGCCAAAAGAAATACTCGTCCCCCTGGTGCTCTGGGAAGTTTTCCTACAATGTCCATTCCCCAAACCATAAACGGCCAAGGTGACAGGATAGGATGTAGCAATTCAAATTGGCCGGGTGCAGATGTCCCCATGTCGCTGGCATGGAATCGCATTTCTTTGCGTAGTCAATGGCGTCTTTTCTCATTGTGGGCCAAATAGCCCAACCTTAGAGCTTTAGTATGTAAACTTCTGCCCGGTATGATTTCCACAATCTCCTTCATGCAGCTCCTTGAGAACCTGATGGGCTCTATCTGCTTCTAGACACCTTAAGTAGTGACTGCAGATTTTCTAAACAAGAGATTATCAATAAGTACATATTTAGATACTCTTACCCTGAAGGCTCTCGCATTCTTCTCCTCAATTGGGATCGTATCATCTAAGAGATACTTGATAATAGGGGCTGTCCAAGAGGTTGATGCAGGAGAGGAAGGTATGTCAACATCTAGGACGAACATCTCGAGATTGTCAATTCTTTGGGATGTCAACATGCACGATTGGGATATTGGTTTGTGAGAAGCTTTTGAAGGCCGAACCCAAATTTGCCAAAGCATCGCCTTGAGAATTTTCTTCTCGCGGGATTTGTTCCAAGGAAAATGTTTTGAATTTGGCCGAAATAATTTTTACAATTTCCAAATATGTCGTCATTTTAGCATTTTTCGCGACGTAGGACCCATTGTATTGATTAACAATTAGTAATGAATCCATGAACACCCGGATATGCTTGACATCTAAGTCTTGGGCTCGTCGTTAAACCTGCGATAAGTGCCTCGTACTCTGCCTTCATTGTTGGTAGCCTTGAAGCTGCAATCGATAGATTGTGGTATTATGTCCCCTTGTGGCGATTTTAGTACAACTCCAAGACCTGTACCTCTCATGTTGGAAGCACCGTCCGTGTAGAGAGTCCAAATTTTTAGAATGTCATCATCTTGAAGTTGCTGTACTTCCAATTCCACCTCTTGTTGTAGGGTTGGAGTGAAATCGCCCACAAAATCTGCCAGGGCTTGAGATTTTATTGCAGGTTCTAGGCTCGTACTTGATGTCGTATGTGCTTAATCGTACAGACCATTTCGCCATTCGACCCGACATCTCCGGTTTTCTCATGACATTCTTAATAGTATAGTTAGTGCGTACAATAATAGTATGTGTTTCAAAATAGTGCCTTAATTTAACGAGGTTATCAAAGCTAAAATTAATTTTTGTAAATGAGAATACCGGGTCTCAGCATCTAAGAGTGTCTTACTTATATAGTAGATGGGTTGCCGATTGCCATCTCGTTTGTTATCAAGACCGCACTTACAGGCGCCTTCGGATACCGCTAGGTAGATGTAAAGATGCTCTTCTATCTGAGGTTTGGCCAATAAGGGAGGTGTCGACAAGTAAGTTTTGAGTTCCCGAAAAGCTTTTTCATGTTGGTCCTCCCATTGAAACTTTTTGTTCTTTCTTAAGATGTCGTAGAAAGGTTTGCATCGGCCGAGGATTTTGAAATGAATCTAGTGAGTGCGGCAATTTTTCCTGTTAGTCTTTGGACGTCCTTGACAGATTGAGGTGATGACAGGTTGAGAATGGCGCGTATTTGTTCTGGGCGGCTTCAATGCCTCTTTTAGTGACCATATAGCCCAAAAACTTGCCGGCTTTCATTCCGAAGTTGCATTTAGCTGGATTAAGTTTCATATTGAAACAATCCAAGATGTCAAAGGCTTGAGAGAGATTGCTAATGTGGTCCTCGGCCTTCTTAGACTTAACAACCATGTCGTCGATGTATACCTCCATTGTGTCCCCAATCTGATCCTTAAACATCTTGTTGACGAGCCTTTGATACGTTGCACCTGCCTTCTCTAGTCCAAAAGGCATGGCAATATAACAATAAATACCTGAGGGGGTTATGAAGGCAGTGTCTTCTTGGTCAGATGGTTCCATCTGAATTTGTTGAAATCCCGAGGACGCGTCCATGAATGTGAGGAGTTCGTGACCTGAGGTGGCATCAACTAATGAATCTATGTGCGGCAAAGGGAAAGGATCTTTTGGGCAGGCCTTATTTAAGTCGGTGAAGTCGACGCAAACTCGCCATTTCCCGTTTCTCTTCTCTACCACAACCACATTTGCCAACCATCTTGGATAATCGACCTCTCGTATCATGTTGGCTTTGAGTAAGCGCTCTACCTCCTCCTTGATGATCTGATTTACGGTTTCGCAAACTTTCTACGTTTACGGTGCACTGGTTTGAAGCCGGGATCTATGTTAAGTTTGTGAGTGATGACATCTTTGCTAATGCCGGTCATGTCATCATGTTTCCAAGCGAAACTTTTTATTCTCGCTTCTTAATAGGTTCACAAGCTTCTCCTCTATATCTGACGATATGTCGGTGCCAATAAGTACTTTGATGTCCGGGTTGGAAGGATCTAACAATACTTCTTTCACATCATCCTCCCTAGCTTCCAGGACTTCACATACTTTCTTCGGTAATTGCTATGCTTGTTTTGGAGATGTAGACGCCTTCATTGAAGTTTTGTAACATTCCTTGGCCACCTGTTGATCACTTTGTAAATCTTAGCGACACCCCAAGGTGTTGGAAACTTCACACATTGATGGTAAGTGGAGGGTACGGCCTTCATTCCATGAATCCACGGTCTTCCAAGAATTACATTGTAAGATGGTGCGCAATCAATTACACAAAACCGTTCCACGGTGTTGAGGCCCTTTGAGTATATTGGAAGCTTTATCTCCCCATGTTTCTTTGACTTCGCCACCGAAGCCTACCAAAGATCAAGATTTTTGACAATCTCCGATTCCAGGATGTTCATTTCTTTAAGGGTACCCAACATAATAAGATTGACGGGCTGCCCCATCTACCGTAATACGTCGTATGATACGCTTAGCGATCCGCAAGGAAATGACCAGACCGTCATGATGGGGTTCCAGCAAGTTATCACGATCACTTTCATCAAAGACAATTGGGTCTGGGCAAGGTATCGACATCCCGGGCCGTCTCTCTCGGCTTTTCATCTTTTGACTCCTTAGCATGTCGTTTGCGGCGTAATAGGATGTTCCACATATTTCGAGCCTCCACTAATGAAGTTGATCACCTTTGTTGATGTTGGGGAGAAACTGGTCTTTCGGCTTCATGAGGAGCTTCTGTACTTTCAGCTTTCTTTCTGGATCCCAACAGCTCCTTAAAATGTCCTTTCGAGAGCAAGTAACCGATCTCCTTTCTTAATGCGATGCAGTCTTCAAGCAACATGCCCAAAGTCTTCATGGTAAGCACACCATTTTGATTTGTCACGCCATCCTGTGGTTTTGTCCGTTTTTTTGGCCATCTGGCTTTGTCTCCCAGGTTGCCCATTGCGCAAAGTACACCTGAAATATCAACAGAAAAACAATAATCAGAAATGTTAGGCACATTATCATTATCTTCATCCTCACCGTCTATTGAATTAATTTTGCTAGTGTCAATTCTCGGATAAGGATTGGGACGGTTGTTTCTGCGATGGGACGATTCAGTCTTTCTATCGGGATGGTCATATGTCGACGTCTTGGATGATGACTTTGATCTTCGCAGCTCATCTTCCTCCAGTCTTATGAATCTCAATGCCCTGCTCCTGACTTCCTCCAGCCGCTTACAAGGAGTCATTACCAAATCTTGGTAATACTGCGAATCTTTCTTCAACCCCATTTTGAATGCTTCTGTGGCTGTCGACATGTCAAGATTGGGAATTTCCAGCACCTCTTTATTGAACCGGTGGACGTAATCCTTTAGGGTTTCATTAAAGGCCTGGCGAGTTACATTGTAAAGGTCACTTGTCAACCTTTCAAATTGTCGATTGCATGAGAATTGGTTATAGAACATGTTGATGAGTGGGCGTATGAACCAATTGAACCTAGGGGTTGCCTAATCAACCATTTGAGAGCTGGTCCAGATAAGGTGGATCCAAATCCCCTGCATAAGCAAGCCTCCCGGAATTGAAGTGGAATATGGATTATGTCCATCTTTTCTTGATAGTGTGCCACGTGCTCCTCCGGGTCCCGTGGTGCCGTCGTCAATCTTCATAGATGGTACACTGAAGCGCTTCGGTATGTCGACATTTGCAATTGCTGGGACAAACCGAGACTGATTGTAGCGATTTTGCGTTACTGGTTGAATTGGAGGAGTCACACACAGTACGTTCATTACTAATTCTCTGAGATCCTGCATCTGTTTAGCTAGTGGGTTTCCTGCAAAAGGGTCAGCCATAGGAATACGATTGAAATTATTATTATTGAAAAGATTATTAAGCAAACCAGAGTTGTCCGTAGTAGTCGTGACAGTCTTGTCTATAAATGGGATGAATGGAGTGAATCCTGCAGAAGATGGTGTCAAAGGGGTGTCCCTGGCAAAGATGTTGACATCATGAAAGATGTCACGGAGGAGGATTGCCCATTGGAATGAATTCATTCTGAAATGTAGATCCTCCTGAGTTGTCAAAGTTGAGAACCCTTGCGCGCAGTTGGTGATATGTTTTCAAGCCGAGATGCTATGAGTTGTTGGTCTTTACGCATCTTAATCATGGAATTGGTCAACACCTTCGAATTGTTATCTTGCTGGTCCAACCTTTGATTCAACCTGGTTAGGATACTCCGGATGTCAGCATCTGCATTGGAAGAGGTCGCCCCCTTTTGTGGAGTCTTCGTAGGTTGAGTTGGCTGAGATCCGGTCTGAGGAGGCGGTGGTAACAAGCCGGTTCTACCTCCTGATGTGGGAACAACGGTGGGACCTTTGCCGGCGGTGGACACATTGGTGGGTGCAGACATAGTGAATTCGATTAGGAAATGTTTCAAATAACCGATAAACCACGAGGCCCCTCGGTGGGCGCCAAATTGTTTTGGTAGAAAAAACAATAGAGTAGAATCTTAACTATGTTTAGTGTGTGGATTGAATAATAAGGAGGGAACTATGGAATTCGATTATATGGAACAAGAAAATGAAAAACGAGACAATGACAACGCGATTTGGTAACGAGGAAAACCTTGGAGGTGATAACCTCTTTGGAAAAAACCCCGGGAGTTAGGTCTCCAACCTTAAAGGTTCCACTATAATGATCACAATTACAACTTCGGAAGATAATGGAGAGGATTACAAGAGTTTGTGTGTAAAGTGTGTGCGTATGAGCATGAGTATCATTTTCCGTCTCCATTTCCCCTTAAATACAAGTAACTAAGAAAGAGTCAAATATGGTTCCTACAATCTCGGCATTGTGGTTTATCTTTTCAACCTCCGTGAGACCAAGTCGCCCTAGCCGTTTGAAGGTCTGTTGAACGTGCTTGAAGGTTGTTTCCGCATTCCTCTCTTAATTACTGAAAAATAAGAATAATAATATTAGGAAATATTGGACAAGTAAATATTTAAAACAATACTTACAGTGTAATGACATCTCGTTATGCAGGATCAACTGAAGATGTCGTCATGTCAAAAAATGCCCACAACACCTTATGTCATCATCAGTTGATACTTTGTATATCTTAACGTCTTCTCATTCTTTATGAATTCTTCGAAGAACGTCTAAGTGAGTATTTGGATCGCTGTTATGACCTTGGTTCCATTGTTTGCACAAGTGGCACCACTATTGTCATAACAAAAGTTTCATCGATTAGTGATACTTGGAACATTTCCAAAACACTAAACGAACTTTTGATCCAAACCGCCTCCTTTTAGCTACATCATATGTTGCTAAAATTTGGCCTTCGTCGTAGAATTGGCTACAATTTTCTGCTTGGAATTCTTCCAACAAAATTGCACCTTCAATAAGCATAGACACAAATCCTAATTGCAATTTTAAATTTAACTTTGTCAGTTTGGAAGTTAGCATCTATGTAACTCTTACAACAAGATTAACTTCCAACCTTTCATATGTCAAGAACGTATCCTTAGTTCTTCTTAAGTACTTAAGGATCATCTTGACTGCCATCCAATGGTTCTCAACAGGATCAGATTGGTATCGACTCATCATGCTAAAAGTATATGAGACGTTGGGTCTAGTACAAGTCATGGCATACATGACAGATCCAAATGCCGAAGCATATGAAACTTCATTCATTCCCTTTTGCTCATCAATTTTCATATGACAATGAGTATTGCTAAGAGAAAATACCATGACCCATTGACAAGCCACTTTTCTTAGACTCTTCTAAGAATCTTATCAATGTGAGTATTTTGACTCAAACCAATTTATCCTTCTAGATCTATCTCTATAGATCTTGATGCCAAGGATGTAAGCGGTTTCACCCATATCTTTCATTGAGAAACCTTTCCTTGACCAAGACTTGACAGTCTTAAGTGTCGGAACTTGTTTTTCCAATGAGTAAGATATCATTGTAATAAAACAATAGAAATAATACTACGCTCCCACTGAATTTCATGCATATACAAGGTTCATCTTTGTTCTTCGATGAAGTCAAACTCTTTGGCCAATTCATCAAAACAAAGATTCCAATTCTTTGAAGCTTGCTTCAACCCATCTCATGGATCTTTGCAACATGCATACTTTATTAGAGTTTCTTGGATCGAAAAACTATTCGGGTTGTGTACTCTACACATCCTTAATAATCTTTCCATTTAAAGAAAGTTGTTTGACATCCATTTGTCATATCACATAGTCACAATATGTGATGATGGCAATTGAAATTCTAATAGACATTGGCATTGTAACTGGCGAAAAAGGGTTCTATCATAGTCGATACTATGAATTTACCTAAATCCCTTTGTTACAATCCTTAGTCATGAAAATATACATCTTCCCATCCATGTCGGTCTTGAAGACCTACTTGCACCCTTTAGTTTTTACACCTTCAGGTAGCCCAATCAAGTTCCAAACTTGATTGTCAAACATGGATTGCAATTCGGACTCCATGGTTCCTAACCATTTATCCAAATTAGGAGAGGACATCGCTTCTTGATAGCAAGTAGGATCATCATTCTCAATGACTTCTACTTCATCACTTTCCGCAACGAGAAATCATTATTCCTTGAGTTCGGATCGTGACCCATCCAATCTACGATGGACTTGTGCATCTTGAACCGGTTCCACAACTCTTTGTGAACTTGGTTCCGTCTCTACTCTTGGTTCCATATTATTTTCGGGTTCTTGAACTTCTTTCAAGATTAATTTTACTCCCACTAGATTCTTTATTGAGAAACTATTTCTCAAGAAACAAACGTATAGAGCAACAAACGTTTTGTTCTCTTTGCGGTTGTAAGATTAATTTCTGAAAATAACATTGTCAAATTTGGTGCTAACTTATAAGAGACAAGTCTCTTTACATAAGATTCACAACCCCAAATCTTCATGAAAGACAAACTAAGTTTTCTTCCATGCCACATCTCATGTGGGGACTAAGGAACCGATTTAGTAGGGACTCGATTCAGTGTAACCGCATCATTTCTAATGCTTATCCTCAAAAGGAATTAGGAAAGTCAACTTGACACATCATCGAATGATCCATGTCTAACAAGGTTCAATTCCTCCTTTCAGACACACCATACAATGTGGTGTTCTGGTGGAGTCAACTCTGAAACGATTTTATAGTTTTGAGATGATTGTCAAACTCTTGGCTCAAATATTCATCACCTCGATCTAATCGAAGTACTTAATAATTTTGCCAAATTGTTTTGTACTTCATCTTGAAATGTTCAAAACATCTCAAACGATTCACCTTTGGACTTCATCAGATAGACATAGTCATATCTAGATAAGTATTTAGTGAAATGTGATGAAATACCGAAGTCTTCCCCTAGCAATGCTACTTAATAGTCCACATACATCTCATGTATAATGACCAATAAGTCACTAGCCCTCCCACTACTCTTTGTGTAGGGTGGTTTGGTCGATAATCTCAATAAATAAGATCCACATTCCTCAAATGATTCATGGTCATGTGAGTCTAAAAGTTCATGTTAATGGAGTTTAGATATATGTTTCTTATTTATTTGACCAAGCCGGCAATGCCATATGAACGCGTTGTTCATATTGTTCGGTTCAGAATTCCCATTTATATTTTAGATATCTTCAATATTATTTTGTTTCTTAACATCAAGGATACGAAGATCATTTAATGACATATGCAATACAATTAAGGCATATCATTAAATAAATATAAAACATCGTATTTTAATAAGAAAATTATATCCTTCAACATCCATATAAGAAACGGAAATAATACTCCTACTCAAATCCGGAACGTAGTCATACTTGTTCAAAACAAGTACTACTTCACAAGGTAAAGTGACTTCATAAGTCCCTTATGGCTAATGTTGCAACTCTTGCTCCATTCCCATGCATAGGTTTAATTTACCTTATTTGAGTGGCTTTCTATTCTTTATTCCTTGCACATTTAAACAAATGTGAGATCCAATCCGGTATCATATACCCAAGAACAAGAAGTCGAAAAGAAAATGTCTATCATATAGATACTTGAAGTAGTAGCAATCATATTGCCCTTATTCACCTTTAAGGCCTTCCTAGTAAGCCTTGCAACTTTGCTTCCAATGACAATCTTATTGCAATGATAGCAAAGTGCATCCTTTTGAGACACTTTGGGTTTAGCCTCTTCGGCTTTGACAACTTTTGTCTTAGGTTTAGCAACCTTTGCTTTACCTACTTATCCTTCCTTTATGAACCCTTTTCTTGTGTCAACCATTAACACAATTTGTGGATTGCTCCTTCTTTCATCATATGAATTAAGAGCCTTTACCACAACATACATCTTTTGCCTAGCTTGCACTTGGAACGTTTCCCTTGTGCGGTGTGCTAAAACAAAAGAATAGTTATCATGTCCTCAAGGTTCTTCATAAGAGCCTTTAAACATGGTGGCAAACACAAGGCAAGCAATATTGTCAGAATCATCAATATGTTTCTAATGTTGCTTCCTTATTTGCCCTTTGCAACATTTGCAATGGGTTCAGTAGGAACGGATTCGTCAAGAACGTACACATTTACCTAAGAACCATTCTTTAGGCTTCTGATCCAATCAGAATTAATTGTATCATTCCTTTCGAATTTTGTCCTTCATAAGGACGAATCGCAATTATCATTATGTAATGCTACTTCTACAACAAAATATACAAATTATATGAATACATATCAATATCAACACATTTATCATTTAAGAGCAAATAATGTATTTTACAAATACTCCCACTAAATCATACACCTTCCAATGCTAATAAGCATAATATGCATTTAATGGGCTAAGATCCAACTTTAATTTAATCTCAAGTACGCTATGGCGCACCGCTCAAGATTAAACTAATTAGGTAGAAAAACATCAATCATATCGTATATGACTCTTAGGATCTTTTATGAGATTTATTTAAGACATCATATGTCTAAGCATATTTTAATCTCATCTTATGCCTTGGGTCCAAAACCATTTTGATAACCCAATTAAGTTCATTCATTTTAAACGTATAGGAACCACCATTTCCTCATCTTGCTCACAAACGGAATAGAATCAAAGCACCTTGCTATGGCAAGCCCACCCAAAACTATCCGAATGGTCTCAAGTGTTTTAATCATGAATTGACATAAAGAACTTAAAAGTTAAATGAAGGTTCTTTAAGGTAGATTATTAGCATATCAACAAAGATAGTCATAATCATGCACCAGGTGAGTTCCCAGGAAGATAGGTGAGCCACAAGGACTACTTAAATACCAACTCTTCCTTAGACAGAACTCTCCTAGACATGCACAATTAGAAATCAGCTCTGATTTGGCAACATAATCACTACCTTTTATAAATAATTAGTTTCCTTTTAAATTTCGCGTAATTATGACTTGTTTCCATAAACAATCATAAAATCCAAAATTTACAATGCCTAAATCTAAATATATTAGAAAACTATGAATCAATGTTTCAACTAAACATCTAATAAAATTCTTAACACTTAAGAACAATTAATTTATGCATCGCAACAATTAATAAAAACACATTTGAATTAATTAAGCATGCATCATAAACAATGAATTAATCTAGCATAGCCCTATAAATTTTATTTCCAGAAATTTATAGCATCCAGATTAAGACATAAAACATCTCAGATTGTAAACACAATCACAGATTAGCAGAAAAATTAAACAAACTGATTCTGCCCACATTTGGCTTATTATGTCGCGTGACATAATCAGCCAGTTGGCTAAGTATGTCGCATGACATAACTAGCCAGATTACCAGATTTCCACATGTGGCCTACTATGTCGCACGACATAGGTAGCCAGTTCGCAGGATTTCCAGATATCAATCAATTCAGATTACATGGCAATTAAATCAAGTAAACAGCTTTTACAGATTTAATTCAGCATAATCAGAAGACGATTTTCACATTGTTTCACATAAACAATAATCATTCTATCGCATACAAAACATGCAATAAGCATATAAACGATTTATATAATCATTCTAGCATGTTAATTCAAACTTAATCATACGAACGGGGCTCTGATACCACTGTTGGGTTTTATGGGTCCATGTGCAGCGGAATTAAGCATCAAATTAACACAAAACCCAAGCCCTAAGATCCGTTCTATACGATTAAATTGAATTCCTATGAGATAGAATTTACCAACCTTAATTGCTTTCCGGTCTTGAGCTATCGAACAATTTATTGGTGTGATTTTGAATCACTATCTTCAATCTTCAAGAACCTTTCAATCTTCAGATTGGAACTCTAGGCCTTGATCGTCAAATGAGTGAAGACCCTCTATTGTTGTATCCACACGTAAGAATGAACCAAGAGCGATTTCTTGATGATTGCTAGATCAAAACCTTGAAGAATATTGAGAGTATTTTTGTTATGATTTTCCCTTGAAAATTTCGGCCAGACCATTAGGGTTAACAGACCTCTCTTATTTATACTACTTTAGTATGAATATGTTTTCTAATCGAATTAGGAGACCAGGCTGTCAAAACGCGTCTGGTGGCTAGTTATGTCGCGTGACATACTTAGCCAGTGGCTAAGTATGTCGCGTGACAAACGTTGCCATATGCAGGAACACTCAATCATTCTTCCTTTGGTTTAATCAATTCATTCTAGTTGTGTGTGACCCAATAGGATTATATTATGTTGGCAATGAGTTCGATCATATCGACTCTCATAAGACATAAGCGGACTCTAGCAAGCCATTATGTCTACCCAAATAATATAACGTAAGAGTTCACGTTTCCAATGGTACACTTCCATTTCTCCCTTTGTCTCACGATGTTATATTGAACACAAGTCATGGTCCACGTCAACTTGTATCTATTCAATGCTTACTCGATTTTGAGTATAATGATATTCCAATCGCATTGGGGTGTGGCCACACACTTTCCATCATTATCACTCATCGAGGGGCCCAAGCAAAACATCTCTCTTCCGAGGGACAAATTCCATCTTGACTTTATCATCCTTCCCATCATGAATCTGATCATGCCAAAGACAGCCTTTATAGATATCGTGTTAAGATACCGTTTGACTAAAATCAAACATGACTTTCATCATATGTAAGGTCATGATAATCTCAGGTCTAGGGACTAAATGAAGTGACCATATGAGATTTAATTATGACTTTTGACCATGACATAAATCTCATACGGGGTCAAGTCCAGTAACTTGTTCTCTAAAAAGTCCCCATAATTTCAATGTGCATCTCTATGCATATAATCATCATATGATTATCCATTGACAATTATACTAATTATTCTCTTAATAATTAGGGACGGAGATTATTACAATAAATATGCAAACTATATAATAATCAAATAATAAACTTAAACGATAAAGATGATACATAACGGTTTTCAGTTAAACATAACTAAAGCCTAGGGCATTACACCAACATCCACCTCTCCGAGTTTAGACATTATAGTTTACAACCCTTTACCAATTCCCACTCCTATGAGCCTTCCTGATGCTACTCCTTCGGTTGAGCTAACCTTTGCACTTCCAAAGAAATCTAAGAAAAGGAAGGTGCTTGATGCTTCTTCGTCAATTAGAGCTGGTGGTCGTCGTTGCTCAGAGAGGCTGAAGACTTTGTCTAGGCTTGATATTCCTTCAAATACTGCTGATGACCCCGTTGAAGTTGAAGATGATTCAGGTTCGTCTCTTAATGTCTCATCCGAGGAAGGTTCGGACCCTAATTTCAAAGCTGCCAAGGAGCCTTCGTCCTCTTCTGATGATGATGAGAAAGCCTGGCTTGAAGATGAAGAGACCCTAGCCCAAGCTCAGTTCAGGGTGGTAAAGAGGCAGAAAATTTCGAAAGGTGTCGCCCCCAGTGTTGGCAATCCAATGGTAACACCTGAGACAACACCAGCAGCCAAGTCAAAACCACAGTCAAGCTCTCCTTCTTACTCTCCCATATCATGGCCTGAGGTAACCCCTACTCATTCTCAAGAGACTAAATCTGATTATGAGTCTTTTGGATATTATGAACGTCCATTTCATTCCGACGAGTTTTATTGTGAATCCAACTTGGATAAGTGGGTCCAAGACTCGAATAAGAGAATTTTGAATGAAAGAAACATTAATGTGGTTCAGTTCAAGAGTCTAGGGGTGTATCAATTTCTTGAGGATAGAAATTTCTTGCCAACTGTTACAAAAGTTTCAGTTTATGTCGAAAGCATTGTTAGGAACTTTTTGGTCATCTTAGGGATGACATTGACGACAGGAGCACTCCTCATTACGGAAAGATTTTTGTGAGGGGAAAAATTTATGATTTCAATCCCTCCATTATCAACAAATCCTTTGGTCTCCTGAGTGTTAAAGATGAGTGTTTGGAAGTAGAACCTAATACCCTAGCAAGTTTTCTATCTGGTGGGAGAGTTTCTGTTTGGAGTGACCATTTTAAAGCAACCCATCTTTCTTCCCTGTTTAGTGTTCTTCATAAGATTTGTATTACAAATTGGCTCCCTACGGCCAATGAGAACACGGTTACATTTGAGCAAGCTACTTTGTTGTATAAATTGGGTAAGAAACAGAGAGTTAACTTTGGAAGATTGATTTTTGCTCACCTTGCTGCATGGGCCAAAAAGAAGAAAACCTCATTTTATATTTTTCCTTCCCTCATTTATAATGTTCTCACTTTCCAAAAGCTTAAACCATGGAATGTGGACAACATCTCTGAAAAGCATGTATTCTATAAGATAAGAAAGCATTCTACTGAAGGTGATAGGCACAGAGATTTGCCCTGGGTTTTGGTTTCATCAGCTGATCCTACTGCTGCCCCTGCTTCTAGTGTCGCCCCAAGTGTTGCTCCTGCATTTGGCAACACTCAAAGCAACACTGCTCCTGTTATGATTGATGCTGCTATGGTGCTAAATTTTTTCAACAGGCAGGTGCAACATATCGATACAGTAATGCAGGGATGGTTAGAAATGCGCTCGGACATGATGAACATGGTGGATTTGATTTCTTCCAAAATGGGGGGAGATCAATCAAGGCCAAGGGGTGATGTTGATGGAGCTAGGCCAAGTGGCACGAATGCTGATGAGGGAGGTGAAGAAGCTGATAAAAATGCAGAAGGTTGAAGAAGAATGGTTCGAAAGTTTGTTTGCTTGGTGGTTGTTTAAAACAATTTTATTTGTTTAATTTGGTTTGTGTTGCTTTAAACAATTTTATTTTCTGTTTTTTCTTTGTTTCGGTTGGAATTTTCTTTTGTTTAAACAACTTAAATCTTGGGTGGTTGTTAGAATTTATTAATAATTATTTCGTTTAGTTATTATTAAATTTATGTTTAAGGGGGAGTTTAAATAGTATGGGGGAGATATATATGTGATATGTGACTAACTTTGCCTGAAGGTTGATGTTGCCACTTATGTGGTTGTGATATTTTAGCTGGAAAACATTTAAACATTGCCTGAAGGTTGATGTTGTCACTCGTGAGGTTGTGGCATTTTTTGTTATTTTGTTTTAGTATGACTAACGGTTTATGCAGGTACATCAAGTTGTATTTTGTGAAGAAATCAGTAACTAAGGGGGAGATTATAAATGTTAGAACATGTGTTGCCATGTGTGTTGTCCCTTGTGTCACATACCAGTGTTGCCACAGGTGTTGCCATTTGAGATTTGGCAACACCAGAATAGTTACTGTATTTTCTCATAAATAACAACGTGTAAATTAATGTTTATATATCAGTTGTTAGTCTGCTATTTGTGAGGTTGAACAGGTCAATAGAAGATGCCCAGGCGTGAACTTCGAAATGGTTGAAGAAAGTTACATATAAACACATGGTTTATATGTAAAATTGGTGACCAAGTAAAAGGGTTATTGGTTAGCTATTCAGGGGGAGATAAAGTGAGAATTACAAGGCTGCTAGCATTGGTGTACAAGGTTGAGGAGCTCAGAAGACTTGGTTTTCTACAAAAGAGGCGAGTAGGAGCTAAAATCAAGGAACAAACCCAAGGCTATTTATCTGATCATTTTGAGTAGGCTCCAAGTTTTGGAGTCCTATAAATAGTGCAGTCGATCAGCATTAGTGATCATCTAATTCAGAAGACAAAAATCTGCACAAGAAAGAATTCTCTCTTCAGTGTCGCCATTCAGTGTTGGCAACACTTTGTCCAACACCCGAGAGTTTCACTTATATCTTTGTATTTTGTGAGGTTTTGAGTGTTAGATTGTTAGTGAATATACACAGAGATTTCTATATTAGTTGTTCCCCTAGTTAATGATTATAAATCATTAAGGGAACTTTCGACCTTTTATTTAATTCATTATATAAAGAAAGGTCTTGCCCTCATGGCACCCATCAAGTTATATATTTATATAACTTGATAAAATTATATTTCTTGTGTATTGTTATTTATTCTTTCGCTGCTATTAGTTCTATTATTTAGTTTTTTGAATTGGTGTGTGTTGTGTTTAGTGTTGCCGACACTAAGGACAACACTTATGAGTTTCGTCTCACTTTTGCTAAGCCATAGACAATTTCAACATCCCTACCATCACCTTGACCAAGTCAACGACGCTAGCGACATCATTTAATGATTGCTCTTATGTCAGCAATATGCTAGGGGCTTTCCCTTCCCCCTCACGTGCATCAAGCAAGTTCAAGCAGGGGCTTCAAAAAAAAAAAAAAAGAGCCAAGGACCCAGCACCGCTAGTCAGAAGCTCAATAAAGGAAGGCAAAGGCAAAAGCATCATAAGTCCTTAAGCTATATTCAAATTTTTTCTCTTCCCGCGAGAGCAACGATCAAAAAGCAATGGAATCATTGAAGTCGCCGTCAAATACGACTTGTCAAGGAATCACCTCAAGGCATGTGCCTCATCATCCAACCTTCCATCCGAGCCTTTTCGCCCAAGGCCGCACAAATATTTATGCCTTTGCACCAAAGCCAAACACGGTTCGACCCCGAACTACGGCGACCTGAGCTCCTTGTCTTAAGGAGAACGTAGGCAACCAGAAATGGTCCGGTCATAAACACATATAAATCCACAAAACCGGTCTCACCAATGACCTCTCCTATACACAAACCTTCTCTCATACCTGATCCAACTCGATCCTTGATACCGGTTGACTTTCTCCACATGATTAATCAAGCACATCAGGTTTAATTGTTGAATAACCCGAACATCAACAAAGGGTTTCAAGCAAACATGTGATCATTGTGAACAAATCAAGTTTTCATATGTCTCGACAAGTCTTCTTTTTTTACAAAATAGGAAAAATAGAGCTAAACACTAATTTTCTGTCAATAAGAGCTTCCATACACTTTTACAAGCTTTTCAATGCGCATACTCTCTCAAAAGAGTCAAACTCAAAAGCATGTTTTTTGTGCCTACATCAAATAAGGCATTCACACAAAAGGGGACCTGCTTCCGCCTTTTCAAAAAAAAAATACCCCCTTGCAAGTGTACATTACAAGTCATTTCTTTCACATTTTTGGTTGACTAATTGATTAAAAAAAATACAAAGGTGTTGAAGAACATACCCAACTAGATTGAAAACCCTAAAAGGGAAGTCTAGGCAAAATCAGGGTTGCACCATTCTCCCCCTTTTCTGTCTCCCCTTCTCTCACAAAAAGAGGGTCGAACTACAGAGACCTGAGCCCCTCAAGGGGAACGTAGGCAGCCTTCTTTGGTTCGGTCTAAAGCATACACAAAAATCCAAAAATTGGACGCCATCAAGGCTCAAACAAGAAGCAAGCAAGAGATCATGCGTCTCAACAAATCTTTAAAAGCAAATCACAAATCATTACAGTTAAAACACTTCTTGATGAGTTCAAGCACGGTCTACTCTCAAACTCACAACATGCTAAAAGACAACTTAAAACATTTAACAATTAATGTGTCTGCAAATGACAATGGATGGATACTTAGAGTTTCAGAAGGTCATTCCGCGCCATTCGTGCTTGTCCCTTCTTCATTCTTCCCTTCCTTCCCTCGTCCCCGTCGAGTCTTCTTTCATTCCACGGAAGCTAGCCCTATCTCCCTCATTCCGAGATCAGGAGTCCTCCCTGTCATGTCAAGCAATCCAGTCACTCTCAAAGCTTTGTTCGTCTGTGCCTCGGCTCGGATTTCCTCCCTACGAGTCTGCAAAAGGGGACCTCTTACCGTCAATCGATCAAATCTAGTTTCATAGTCAAATAAAGCGTCTCCCGTGACACCCTGAGGGTTAACCCAAGCTTCTGCACTCCTAAGGTCGCAGCTGAAATGGCAACCTTGCCCCAGAATCGCCTCGCGCCTGCTCCCCAGAATCGGCTGAGCCAGTCCAAGTACTCAGTAGTCAGGACAATACTCTCCCTAAGAGGTACCCCAAGAGGAAAAGCAGCAAACTTCCATATCTCTATAAAGAGAAGGAAATAGGATAGGTCCGCCATGGAGAAAGGAGCTACCGTCATAGTAGCAATCTCATTCCAGCCTAGCAAAGGCTCCAGCCTCATCCCAAACTATCGAGAAACGAGCGACGCGATGTAGAAAGAAGACCAAGACAAACCCGGAACCCTGACAACATAGGAACCTTCCGAAAAGTCCCTCATAGTATCAATCCTCCAATGAGGAACCCACCAACGGATGTGATGCATGCCAAGTCAAGCCATCCACCTCTCCCAAGCAGACTGATCCATCTCCAAGACCCAGAGGTCGCTGAGCAAACGACCATGAACTAAAAGATGTCAGAAGTACAGGCATTGCTTGAAGCCTCTCTCGCAACCACAAAGTGACCAAAGCAGGGGCTTCCCCCACGCATGAACCGGTCCCTCATTGCCAAGCGATCTATGTCGTGGAAAGTCTCCCCCGAAACTAAGGGAACGATATCCTCACCGGCTCTACAATAGCCTACCACATCCAACAAAGCGCTGTGGCATATCCAGAGGAAGCTAACCCTGAAAAGAGTGGCTATCACGCACAAAGCAAACACGTCAGAGGAGACATAACTCGCGCCGTCGCTCATGAAACTGTCAAAGCTGTTTCAGCCCCCAACTGCTCAGAAAACCTGCCAAAGCTGCCTCAGCCTCCATATACCACAAACATTTCAAGCTTGTGTGACATGCACAAAAACATAAAAAAGGGAGTAGAAACAACTCCTAAGTTATCACCAATAAAGTGCAAATAAAAGAGTTCATTACATGTGAATACATTGTGCATATAAATACAAATATTTTGTTGCTCTTCTCACTAACATACACAGAAAAAAAGAAACAAAAAAAAGAGTCCTACTCTGAGTCATCGGCAGCACCACCTGGTAAAGACTCCCACATCTCGGTGCCTCGCCAGCCACGTCATCATCCTTGGTGAGCTCAACACCTTCCTCGACCAAATAACTCTGAGAAGTCTGCAAAAGTAAGAACGAAGAAGGAAAAAGAAGATGAGCCATCCCTCCTCTCCTTGTCCAGCACCTGAGGCACCCCACTTCCTCAACAACTCGGTCAGAGGCGCCCCACGTCCTCAACATTTCAGCAAATCGGTCAGAGGCATCCCACGTCCTCAACATTTCAGCAACTCGGTCAGAGGCGCCCCACGTCCTCAACATTTCAACAACTCGGTCAGAGGCGACCCACTTCCTCAACATCCTCAACATTTCAACAACTCGGTCAGAGGCGCCCCACATCCTCAACATCTCAGCAACTCGGTTAGAGGCGCCCCACTTTCTCAAACATCTCAACAACTCGGTCAGAGGTGCCCCACGCCCTCAACATTTCAGCAACTTGGTCAGAGGCACCCCACGTCCTCAACATTTCAACAACTCGGTCAGAGGCGCCCCACATCCTCAACATTTCAATAACTCGATCAGAGGCGCCCCACGTCCTCATCATCTCAGCTAGAGGTGCCACTACGTCCTCATTATCTCAGCCAGAGGTGCCACCACGTCCTCATTATCTCAGCCAGAGGTGCCACCCCATCCTCTTGAACTTCCTCCTCATAAAGGCGCCTCCTCCTGCTGGTAAACACAGCAAAGGTTTGTCAATAAACTTCAAATGCAAGACATAGCTGTAATAAACGATACATAAAAGAAGAATCCTAGCACAGCATGATTCCTTTCTAAAAATTCCCACAAACAAAGTTCTTACATGCCTCACAAAATACACCATTAAACCCAATTTAGATCCAGATGCCTTAAACCCAATTTAGATCCAGATGCCTTAGAATAGTCTCAGCTTAAGGTAGACACGCCCAAACAGTCTCAGCTTAGGGTAGATGCCCCCAAACAGTCTCAGCTTAGGGTATAGAAACCCTCAAATAGTCTCACATAGAACACTACCACGTTCACACAAATCTCACTCAGGACACCACCATGTCCACACAAACCACACTACTTCCTCTCAGGACACCACCACGTCCTCACAACATCATCTTAGGTGATAAATGACTTTTCTATAGTCATTTATAGCATTTTATCTTTAGTTTTACTTAGTTTTATTTCCATTTAGTCTTAATTTAGTGTAAATTAGCTTCCTTTATTCCAATTCTTCGATTTTACACTTGTTGGTATAGTTTTAGCATTTTCTACAGGTTTTAAGTCAATTTATTGGACAAATGATGCTTTGGGAACATTAAGGGATTAAGTGCAAGGAAGGACAACTTCAAAATGGACATTCAGACCAAATCCAAGATGGAGCTATCGTGCGTTGTATGCTGGAGTGGCCGTGCAGTTCTGCCCTCAGCCAGGCCAAAATGGCCCCAAATCAGTGGAGTGGCCGGCTAAACCAGGCCAGAGCAGCCGTACGTTGTGTTCTGGAGCGGCCGTGCAATATGGTCAGTTCAAAATCCAATTTGGCGCCAAGGCTGGAGCGGCCGTGCAAGATTATAGTGCACGGTCGTGCACTTGCTGTACTAGTTCCAAAAAGGCACCTTTTGAAGACAGACCTTTGAAGGATCACACCCTTAGCCTAGGATGCCTATTTAAAGGTCATTTTGCATCAGATTTAATCATCCGGGAGGATCAGATTATACTTATAATAGATATTAAATATACTCTAGCAACATTATACACGATTCTTGAAGATGTATCAATTATTAGTGACAAGTTCTTGTACATCTTTGAAGACTGTGAATGCAATACAAGATTTCTTCCAGCCTTTGTTTCTTCTGCAATTATGGGAATAAGTATCTCTTTCCTTATTCATCTTTACTTCTTGTTCTTTTATTATATTCAAAGGTTTGTGAGTAATCCTCCAATTCTTGGAGTTGGAAATTTAATAAAATATAACTCATGCTTCCTCTTCATGTCAATTCAATTATTTTCTTATTAATCTTAATACTTACAAATATGGAGACGTCCTTGGTTGTATAACTTTAGTTGATTAAGTGAAAAATCTTGATTAGCGGAATCCTAAGAATTGAACTAGGTCAATAATCACAATTGTAGTTTAAAGACCTAGTGATGATCCTTTAGTGGAGAATACGTGAGTATAACTTGGACTTAACGGATTTTGGTTAATACGGACCCTTGAGAGGTGAACCGGGTTACTCGTGTGACGGACGAGAATACCTATAAACGGACCCTCAAGAGATAGGCTGTATTGTTCTTAAAATACATGTGCTAGGCCTTCACCCATGAATAGTTAGCACAACTTAGCGTATCATCCTTGATTTCTGACATTTTCATCTTAAAATAATTTCTTCATATTATTCTTAAACACCTGCAAATATAAAGACGTTCGTATTTGTAGAACCCTAGTTAATTGAGAGAAGGACGTAGCTGTGAATCTCGGTTAGCCGAACCATATGAAGTAAACTAGGTTTCATTAATCACGAGAGTAGTTTAATGGCCTAGGGGTGTTCTTTGAATGGAAAGTATGTGGACTTTACGAGCAATAATGGATTCTTACTAACTTTGGGCCCTCGAGAGATAAGCCGGGTTGCCCGTTCGTGACAGGCGGGATTACCATTAACGGAACCTTAAGAGATAGGCCGTATTAGTAAAGAGTACAAATACTACTTGCTTGATCGTGAGAAGTAGTATAGGCTGAATGTACCATCCTTGTTATTTTGATGAAAACCATTGTTTAAAGCATGATTACTTAATGAATTTATATTCCAAATCCAAAGAATACTTTTATTATTTGTTAGAGTAGTTTGTATGCTTCTAGTATTTTCTCTCACCAATTCATATCTCCCCCAATCATCTTATCTATATATTTTTATAAAGACGAGTATCATACAAAGTAAACCCTGTCCTTGTGGGATCGACCCGTACTTGTACTGGCTATATTTCAATAGCCCGTGCGCTTGCGAAAATTAAAACAAACCGTTAGGTTTCAACCCAACAAGCTTTTGGCGCCATTGCCGGGGACAAGGGTTTACTTTTTGATATTTGTCTTTATTATATATTTTTATATTATTCTTTATTATTATTATGTTATGTACTAATTCTGTTTTATAGGAAAAAAATTTGATGAAAAGGAGATGCAAGCCGTGCATTTTACAACGCGTATGAATATGAAGTCGACCATATTTCGTATCAACCCTCTCTAAAAGCACCATCTTTGTAAGTTCATCTTTCTTTTCCCCCACCCCATCCTTGACTTATTTTTCATATTGTCCTTGAAACATTGAGGACAATCTTCGTTTCAAGTGTGGAGGAGGATTCCTCGTATCCGTTTTTTATTTTATTGCATTAGTTACATATTAGTTTATTTTCTTCAAAAAAAAAATATATTTTTTTTAATAATCCCTATGATTGCTCATTTTTATGCTTGCAAATTGCCTTAAGATAATATCTTCCTTTCCATCTCTTATTTTCTATAATCTTAGAATCATTAGGAAAGAACTTAGGGATACTTTTTAGGAAGTAATTAAGGCATCATAAATCAATATAGAACTATATAGGATTTTGTCAAGGAAAAGCATAGTTAGATTTGTTGAAACTCTTCCCGATCATCTTGAGCTCTTGGTAATTTTAAAAAAGTTTGTGAAATTTTTATGAGTTATTTCTTTACATTGTACATTCTAAATTTTTTTTTTATTCCCTTCTTAGAAATATTCATAAATGCTTTGCATCTTTTTGAATCACAACCCTTCATGAAAATCCATCCTTCCATTTCCACTAATTGAATCAAGGCAACAAAATTTGATCTTAAATCTCAAAAGTGACTTTGTCACTAAATTTAAGAAAAAAAAGAAGCTAGAAGTCTCTATTATTTCCATAAGTAACTCGGGGCACGGTGTTCGCTGCGACGATGCACTCTTGCCAAAGTGGAAATAATATTAAGCGTTTTTGATCTAAGTATTAGGAACATGAGGTTCGCAGCCACAATGTCCCCTACTTGAAAGGATCAAATTCACTTAAAAGTTTTTTGCAAAATAATAACACGTTTAAGCAAGATGTTTTTTTTGTAGCCTTGATGAAATTTTCCACTACCATCATCCATCTCCATCCTTGTGATTCAAAAGTGTATGTCAAATCCCTTGAATACTTCTAACTTGTGAATAAAATGATCATTATTTTGTACATTTTCAAGCAATAGTCTTCTTCACAAAAAACACTCTTGAAGAGTGAAAATTTATATATCAAGCTTACGATCCAAAAGTTCATCTTTTCTATATTATGCTTTGCTTCATCGAATCCCATTTATGCTATAATGGTTTATTGTTTTCCAAGATTTCTTTCTTAAGAATCTCCCTAAAATCTCTTTCTAAATAATCTCTAAGGTTATAAAAAGTTTGAGAAGGTAAAAGAAAGACAATATCTTTGTGGCAATTAAGGCTTATAGCATTTATACTTTTTTCTGAGGGATCCCACTATTGTTTTTATTTTATGCTTTTTCATCATCTCCATCTTTTTATCCTAATCTTGTTTGGGGACAAGCAAGAGTTTAGTGTGGGGGAGTTTGATAAATGACTTTTCTATAGTCATTTATAGCATTTTATCTTTAGTTTTTACTTAGTTTTATTTCCATTTAGTCTTAATTTAGTGTAAATTAGCTTCCTTTATTCCAATTCTTCGATTTTACACTTGTTGGTATAGTTTTAGCATTTTCTACAGGTTTTAAGTCAATTTATTGGACAAATGATGCTTTGGGGACACTAAGGGATTAAGTGCAAGGAAGGACAACTTCAAAATGGACATTCAGACCAAATCCAAGCTGGAGCTGCCGTGCATTGTATGATGGAACGGTCGTGCAGTTCTGCCCTCAGCCAGGCCAAAATGGCCCCAAATCAGTGGAGTGGCCGGCCAAACCAGGCCAGAGCGGCCGTGCGTTGTGTTCTGGAGCGGCCGTGCAATATGGTCAGTTCAAAATCCAATTTGGCGCCAAGGCTGGAGCGGCCGTGCAAGATTATAGTGCACGGTCGTGCACTTACTGTACCAGTTCCAAAAAGGCACCTTTTGAAGACAGCCCTTTGAAGGATCACACCCTTAGCCTAGGATGCCTATTTAAAGGCCATTTTGCATCAGATTTAATCATCCAGGAGGATCAGATTATACTTAGAAAATATACTCTAGCAACATTATATACGATTCTTGAAGATGTATCAATTATTAGTGACAAGTTCTTGTACATCTTTGAAGTTTGTGAATGCAATACAAGATTTCTTCCAGACTTTGTTTCTTCTGCAATTATGGGAATAAGTATCTATTTCCTTATTCATCTTTACTTCTTGTTCTTTTGTTATATTCAAAGGTTTGTGAGTAATCCTCCAATTCTTGGAGGTTGAAATTTAATAAATTATAACTCATGCTTCCTCTTCATGTCAATTCAATTATTTTCTTATTAATCTTAATACTTACAAATATGGAGACGTCCTTAGTTGTATAACTTTAGTTGATTAAGTGAAAAATCTTGATTAGCGGAATCCTAAGAATTGAACTAGGTCAATAATCACAATCGTAGTTTAAAGACCTAGGGATGATCCTTTAGTGGAGAATACGTGAGTATAACTTGGACTTAACGGATTTTGGTTAATACGGACCCTCGAGAGGTGAACCGGGTTACTCGTGTGACGGACGAGAATACCTATAAACGGACCCTCAAGAGATAGGCTGTATTGGTCTTAAAATACGTGTGCTAGGCCTTCACCCATGCATAGTTAGCACAACTTAGCGTATCATCCTTGATTTCTGACATTTTCATCTTAAAACAATTTCTTCATATTGTTTTGGTAGAAAAAACAATAGAGTAGAATCTTAACTTTGTTTAGTGTGTGGATTGAACAATAAGGAGGGGACTGTGGAATTCGACTATATGGAACAAAAGTATGAAAAAGAGATAATGACACCACGATTTGTTAACGAGGAAAACCTTGGAGGTGACAACCTCTTTGGAAAAAACCCCGGGAGTTAGGTCTCCAACCTTAAAAGTTTCACTATAATGATCACAAATACAACTTTGGAAGATAATGGAGAGGATTACAAGAGCTTGAGTGTCAAGTGTGTGCGTGTGAGCAATGATGTGTTTTTTCCGTCTCCATTTCCCCTTAAATACAAGTAGATATGAAAGAGTCAATACGGTTCCTACAATCTCGGGATTTTGGTTTATCATTTCAACCTCCGTGAGACCAAGTCGCCCGAGCTGTTGAAGATCTGTTGAACGTGCTGGAGAATATCCCGCATTCCTCTCTTAATTACTGAAAAATAAGAATAAGAATATTAGGAAATATTGAATAAGTAAATATTAGAACAATACTTACAGGGTAATGACGTCTCGGTATGCAGGATCAATTTAAGATGTCGCCATGTCGAAAAATACCCACAACAATTTGTCCCCAAAAACATTTGACTATGCTGGCAACTGAAGAGGCAAAATGTTTTTCTTTTGAATTAATGGTCCAACTGTCCGCTCTGCCTGATGGGATGTTTTGGAATACGTGGCATTAAATGGACGGTTGGGGCGAAGGGTCTGGAGAGTTACTTTTGAAAAAGAATCCTTTTTCTTTTTATTAACCGCTTGGGAGGATAATTTAAACTTCTTAAAGCTTCCTTTTCACCTCCGTTGGCCCACGGCGCCGTTCATCTCCAAGGTAAAACTTCTCCGTCTCTCACCTTCTTCCTTTGCTTATTTTTCTCTTTTTGCTTTGTCAACCATGGGTAGGACCAGGTTGTCTACGTCCAAACCCAAGAAAGTGTCATCCCCACAAGATCCCGTAGAAATTAATCTCGACGATTTCGTTTGCGGAAATCTTCTTACTAAACCAGACGAAGAAACTTGTTTGTTCAATGATTCCCAAATAGAGTCTATAAAGCAGCAATGTTGCTTCCCAAATGGTGCAATTTTTCATCCCTTTTCCATAAAACTTAGGTCTGACCATATTTC
Organism: Adenophora triphylla var. japonica; assembly: GCA_022495995.1. Classification (NCBI taxonomy): domain Eukaryota; kingdom Viridiplantae; phylum Streptophyta; class Magnoliopsida; order Asterales; family Campanulaceae; genus Adenophora; species Adenophora triphylla. Next base: position 690,061 of record JAFEMH010000443.1, read on the forward strand.
CCTCAAATGGATCTGTTTTTTCGAATATCCCTTCCTTCTAGGGTTTAGCTACCCTTTTCCACTGTTGGTTTCTGAGTTCTTCCGAAAAACCCAACTCGCTTATGCTCAACTTATGCCGATGGCTTGGCGAGTTTTTGCTTTTGTCATTAAAGTGAACCGAGAAAATGGACTAAACTTAGGGCTCCATGAAATTGCATATTCCTACGATCTTCAACTCTTTGGTTCCAAAAGATACCTTTTTAGAAAGAGGTCAGGTAGAAGTCCCTTGATGAGCACCACATCTTCCAGTGATAGGGGATGGAAGAATAGATTTTTCTTTGTTGATAGGACGTCGATTGGAGAAAAGGATGAGATATCGAGCCAATGGAACAAGGGAGGTACTTAAATTCTTACTCTTGTGACTTCTTGTTCTTGAGACAAACTGAATTGTAATTGTTCTTGTTTTTATGCAGATATTGATTGGGGAGAATTGTTTCCACCTGCTGAAGACACTCTAAGCAAGATCGAAGAATTTTTCAGGCTCCCTCCAGATAAGAGATCTCCCAAGGGTTTGTTGGAAGCATCGTCGATTATCCCGGAAGACCTAAAGGCCTCTACTTCCGCAATTATGTCCACTGGTAAGCATGGTATCTCTTCACCTTTGCTAACTGTTATCAATTTGATGCGTTATTCTTAATTGCCAATATCTATATGTCCATGCAGTCTCCAAACCGGTAGTTTCAGGATCTGACTTTGACCTTGATGATATTGAGGCTATGTTCTCTGCGCCTATTGTTAAGATCGAAAAGAAACCTCCACCTGCCCCTAAGAAGATTCCTGTTCCGGATGAGAGCATAGGTATTGGCTCTAGGGTGAGGAAGAGAAAAGCGATTCAAGAGGAGGTGGTGGAAGTTGAAGACACTTTTGAAGAAATGTCTGTGGGAGATTTTAAAAAGAAATGCATGAGTTTCACAACTGGGGTGAGATAATATTAAATGGGTTTGTACTGTTTCTAAAGTTTTATAAGATCTTTTGATATCGAATGTATTATTTTACAGGCGGTAGGACTTATGGAAGGTCTGGTAAAGGAGACGGAGATAGTGAAGAAGAAATCCAAGGCGGACATTGCTTTGGTCAAGAAAGAGAAGACATTGTTGGAGAATAAGATAAAAGAGCATGAGAAAACCTTAGAGCAACAAGTTAAGTTGCTGGCAGAGCAAGAGCAAACGGTAAAGGATTTACTGAATAGCTTGGCGAAAAGCGAGGATGACCACAACAAAGAGATAGCAGAAGTGAAGAATTCCTGCAAACTGGCTGCGGCAAAAACTGTCTCTCAATGCAAGGTAAAGATGATGAAGGAGTATCAGGAAGGGAAGGCTGATACTTGGGATATCAATAGGGAATGTGCCTATTTGTTTAAGTTGACAGGTGAGGTGACGGACGAGGGCGAGGTGTCGTCAAGTCCGTATGAAACGATCGTGAAGGATGCACCAGTAGTTGGAGAAGTGACCCCAAATGCAACACCTGCGGCAGAAGCCACCTAAAATAAAACAACTTTGTTCTTGGTCTTTTGGTGATGTTTACTGGGGTGGAATCCCTTAAAACAATTTTTGTTTGGTTATGTAATGGGTCCATAAGGACCAAAAACAATTTCCTTTATGTGTTGGGTTGGTCCAACACTTTTGCACTTTAAGCTTAGTAGTTTGGATGCTTTTTATGATAACTTTATGGTTTAATGATTTTCAAGCGTGTCAAGGCTTGTTATATTTTGGATAGAATTTTTTCTTAGATGATCCTTTGTTATGCTCATAAGGTGACATGATAGTATGTCAAAACGATAGGTACTTAAGATGACACGTATATGCCATAAACCGTAGATACTTTAGATGACACGTACATGCCATAACCATAAGAATAATACGTAAGATCAATCATCCAACTGAGTGGGAATGGGTAAGCTATATGAGTTTACCCATATAGGCCCACCCCACACCTCAATTAGAGAGATAACTTGCGCTCCAGGCGAAGGTGTGGTAACCTAACATCTTAAGAAAGAGGTAATTAACTCTTTAAACCTTAGAAGGGATTGTGTACCTTTACTTGAGAAGAGATGGCCGCTCTAACGGAGGAGAAATCGTTGTTCTTTACGCGCCTTCGACATGTCCCCATGTAAATGTGTCAATACCTCATAAGATAGAAACATGTTAAAATGGACGCCAACTAAGGTTGACGTCTCTCCACAAAGTACGTTAGTGACATCTTAATTTGTAAAGAATTAAAGAGGTATATAGGAAAAAAGAAAGGTTGCAACAAATTAAAAGACGATCCATACCTGGAAAGATGAGTTCATGGGGAATTTTGTTTATACGTAATACCTTTTAAGATGAATGGCGTTCCAACTCCGTGGTATCATTTGGCCATCCAAGGTTGCAAGTCGATATGCTCCTTTCCCGGCTTGTGCATCTATTAAGTAGGGTCCTTCCCATTTTGGGGCGAGTTTGCCTGCATTGGGTTCCTTGGTATTTTGGAATGCCTTTCGTAGGACTAAGTCTCCTACTTGAAACCTCCTAATCCTTACGTTTTTGTTGTATGATCGGGCTACCCTTTGTTGATATGCTGCCATGCGAACTTTGGCCATGTCCCTTAGTTCGTCCACGGTATCTAGGTCATGTATCAAAATATCTTTATTATGTTCAGATGTCAGCAAGCTGTATCTTGCCGTAGGTACAAGGACTTCTGCTGGAATAACAGATTCGGTTCCAAATACAAGTGAGTAGGGGGTTTGACCAGTCGCATTCTTAGATGTCGTCCTGTCAGCCCATAGAACCATTGGTAACTCTTCTGCCCATCGTCCTTTCTTTTGGTTCAGTCTCTTTTTTAAGTTGCTTATTATTATTTTGTTGCTAGACTCTGCCTGTCCATTGGCTTGAGGGTGAACAGGCGAAGATGTCACCATCTTAACACCCCAAGATGTCAAGAAATCTTGGGTTCTCTTGCTAATGAATTGAGAGCCGTTGTCACAAATTATCTCTGATGGTATTCCAAATCGGCTGAATATGTTTCTTTTGATAAAAGATATAACTTCTTTGTCACGAACTTGCACATATGCCTCAGCTTCTACCCATTTAGAAAAGTAGTCTGTCATAGCCAAAAGAAATACTCTTCCACCTGGTGCTCTGGGCAATTTTCCTACTATGTCCATTCCCCAAACCATAAAAGGCCATGGTGAGAGGATAGGATGTAGCAGCCACCGGGCCGGTGCAGATGTCCCCATGTCGTTGACAGAATCACATTTCTTTGCGTAGTCAATCGGCGTCTTTTCTCATTGTGGGCCGAAATAGCCCATTCTAAGGGCTTTAGTATGTAAACTTCTCGCCCCTAGATGATTTCCACAATCTCCTTCGTGCACCCTCCTTGAGAACCCGATGGGCTCTATCTCGCTTCTAGACATCTTAAGTAGTGACTGCAGCAGATTTTCTAAACAAGAGATAATCAATAAGTAAATATTTAGATACTCTTACCCCCGAAGGCTCTTGCATTCTTCTCCTCGATCGGGATCGTATCATCCAAGAGATACTTGATAATAGGAGCCGTCCAAGAGGTTGCCGCAGAGAGGAAGGTATGTCGACATCTAGGGCGAACATCTCAAGATGGTCAATTGCCGGGATGTCAATATGCACAATCGGGATACTGATTTGTGAGATGCTTTTGAAGGCCGAACCCAAGTTTGCCGTGAGCGTCTGCTTGAGAATTTTCTTCTCGTGGGATTTGTTCCAAGGAAAATGTTTTGAATTTGGCCGAAATAATTTTTACAATTTCCAAATATGTCGTCATCTTGGCATTTTTCGCGACGTAGGACCCTTTGTATTGGTTAACAATTAGCAAGGAATCCATGAACACCCGGATATGCTTGATATCTAAGTCCTGGGCTGCAGTTAAACCCGGCAATTAGAGCCTCATACTCGCTTCATTGTTGGTAGCCTTGAAACCGCAATCGATAGATTGTGGTATTATGTCCCCTTGTGGCGATTTTAGTACAACTCCAAGACCTGTACCTCTCATGTTGGAAGCACCGTCCGTGTAGAGAGTCCAAATTTTTAGAATGTCATCATCTTGAAGTTGTTGTACTTCCAATTCCACCTCTTGTTGCAGGGTTGGACCGAAATCGCCTACAAAATCGCCTAGGGCTTGGGATTTTATTGCAGCTGGGCTCGTACTTGATGTTGTATGTGCTTAATTGTACAGACCATTTCGCCATTCGACCTGACATCTCTGGTTTTCTCATAACATTCTTAATAGGATAGTTAGTGCGTACAATTATAGTATGTGTTTCAAAATAATGCCTTAATTTAATTGAAGCAGTTATCAAAGCTAAAATTAATTTTTGTAAATGAGAATGCCTCGGTCTCTCGCATCTAAGAGTGTCTTACTTATATAGTAGATGGGTTGCCGATTACCATCTCGTTCGTTACCAAGATCGCGCTTACAGCCGCCTTCTGACACCGCTAGGTAGATGTAAAGATGTTCTTCCTTCTGAGGTTTGGCTAATAAGGGAAGTGTCGACAGGTAAGTTTTGAGTTCCCGAAAAGCTTCTTCATGTTGTTCCTCCCATTGGAACTTTTTGTTCTTTCTTAAGATGTCGTAGAAAGGTTTGCATCAATCTGAGGATTTTGAAATGAATCTGGTGAGTGCGGCAATTTTTCCCGTCAATCTTTGGACGTCCTTCGACAGATTGAGGTGATGACAGATTGATAATAGCACGTATTTGTTCTCGGGGCGGCTTCAATGCCTCTTTTAGTAACCATATAACCCAAAAACTTGCCGGCCTTCATTCCGAAGTTGCATTTAGCTGGATTAAGTTTCATATTGAAACAATCCAAGATGTCAAAAGCTTGAGAGAGGTTGCTTATGTGATCCTCGGCCTTCTTGGACTTTACTACCATGTCGTCGATGTATACCTCCATTGTGTCCCCAATCCGATCTTTAAACATTTTTGTTTACGAGTCTTTGATACGTTGCACCCGCATTTTTTAGTCCAAAAGGCATGGCAATATAACAATAAATACCTGTGGGTGTTATGAAGGCAAGTGTCCTCTTGGTCGAGGGTTCCATCTCGAATTTGTTGAAATCCCGAGGACGCGTCCATGAATGTGAGGAGTTCATGTCCCAGGTGGCATCAACTAATGAATCTATGTGCGGCAAAGTGGAAAGGATCTTTTGGGCGTGCTTTATTCAAGTCGGTGAAGTCGGCACAAACTCGCCATTTCCCGTTTCTCTTCTCTACCACAACCACGTTTTCTAACCATCTTGGATAATCGAGCTCCCGTATCATGTTGGCTTTGAGTAAGCGCTCTACCTCTTCCTTGATGATCTGATTTCGGCTTCGCAAACTTCCTACGTTTCGGTGCACCTTTGGTTTAAAGCTAGGATCTACGTTAAGTTTGTGAGTGATGACATCTCTCGCCGATGCCTGTCATGTCATCATGTTTCCAAGCGAAACTTTTTATTCTCGCTTCTTAATAGGTTCACAAGCTCCTCTTCTATATCTCGACGGATGTCGGTGCCAATAAGTACTTTGATGTCCGAGTTGGAAGGGTCTAGCAATACTTCTTTCACATCATCCTCCCTAGCTTCCAGACTTCACGTACTTTCCTCGGTAATTGCTATGCTTGTTTTGGAGATGTCGACGCCTTCATTGAAGTTTTATAACACTCCTTGGCTACTTGTTGATCACCGTAAATCTTAGCGACACCCCAAGGTGTTGGGAATTTCACACACCGATGGTAAGTGGAGGGTACGACCTTCATCCCATTGAATCCACGGTCTTCCAAGAATGACATTGTAAGATGTTGCGCAATCAATTACGCAGAACCGCTCCATGGTGTTGAGGCCCTTTCGAGTATATTGGAAGTTTGATCTCCCCACCGTTTCTTTGACTTCGCCACCGAAGCCTACCAAAGATCGAAGACTTTTTGACGATCTCCGATTCTCGGGATGTTCATTTCCTTAAGGGTACCCAACATAATAAGATTGACGGAGCTGCCCCCATCTACCAGGATACGTCAGATTGCACATGGGCGATCTGCAGAGAAATAACTAGACCGTCGTGGTGAGGTTCTAGCAGTTCTCTCGATCGCTTTCATCAAAGGCGATCGATCCCGGCGCAGCATCGACATCCCGGGCCGTCTTTCCGGCTTCTCCTCTTTGACTCCTTAGCATGTCGTTTTGCCGCGTAATAGGATGTTCCACATATTTCGAGCCTCCACTAATGAAGTTGATCACCTTTGTTGATGCTGGGAGAAACCGGTCTTTCAAATTTCTTCATGAGGAGCTTCGCATTTTCAGCTCTTCTTCTTCTCGGATCCCAACAACTCCTTAAGATGTCCTTTCGAGAGCAAATAACTGATCTCCTTTCTTAACGCGATGCAATCTTTCGCAACGTGTCCAAAGTCTTCATGGTAAGCGCACCATTTTGATTTGTCACGCCATCCCGTGGTCTTGTCCGTTTTCTTTGGCCATCTCGGCTTTGTCTCCCAGGTTGCCCATTGCACAGTAGTACACCTGAAATGTCAACGTAAAAACAATAATCGAAATGTTAGGCACATTATCATTATCTTCATCCTCACCGTCTATTGAATTAATTTTGCTAGTGTCAATTTCTGATAAGGATTGGGACGGTTGTTCCTCGCGATGGGACGATTCAGTCTTTCTATCGGGATGGTCATATGTCGACATCTTGGTCGATGACTTCGATCTTCGCAGCCTCATCTTCCTCCAATCTCGATGAATCTCAATGCCCCGCTCCCGACTTCTTCTAGCCGCTTACAAGGAGTCATCACCAAATCCCGATAATACCGTGAATCTTTCTTCAACCCCATTTTGAATGCTTCGTGGTCCGTCGACATGTCAAGATTGGGAATTTCTAGCACCTCTTTATTGAATCGGTGGACGTAATCCTTTAGAGTTTCATTAGGCCGCCGGGTCACATTGTAAAGATCACTTGTCAACCTTTCAAATTGTCGATCGCACGAGAATTGGTTGTAGAACATGTTGATGAGCCGGGCGTATGAACCAATTGAACCTAGGGGTTGTCTAATCAGCCATTCGAGAGCCGGCCCGGACAAGGTGGATCCAAATCCCCGCATAAGCAAGCCTCCCTAATTGAAGCGGAATATGGATTATGTCCATCTTTTCTTGATAGTGTGCAACATGCTCCTCTCGGGTCCGTGGTACCGTCGTACAACTTCATAGATGGTACACCGAAACGCTTCGGGATGTCGACATTTGCAATTGCCGGGACAAACCGGGATTGATTGTAACAGCTTTGGGTCACTGGTTGAATTGGAGGAGTTACTCCCGGCACGTTCATTATTAGCTCTCTCGAGATCCCGCATCTGTTTGGCTAGTGGATTTCCTGCAAAAGGTTCAGCCATAGGAATACGATTGAAATTATTATTATTGAAAAGATTATTTAGCAAACCGTAGTTGTCCGTAGTAGTCGTGACAAGAGTGTTGTCAATGAATGGGATGAATGGGGTGAATCCCGCGGAAGATGGCATCAATGGGGTGTCCCCGGGCAAAGATGTCGACAGCATTAAAGATGTCGGCGGATGAGTTTGAGGAGGACTGCCCATTGGAATGAATTCACTCAAATGTAGATCCTCCGGTGTTGTCAAAGTTGAGAACCCTTGCACGCAGTGGTGATATGTTCTCAAGCCGAGATGCGATGAGCCGTTGGTCTTTCTCGCATCTTAATCATGGAATTGGTCAACACCTTCGAATTGTTGTCTTCTTTGGTCCAACCTTTGATTCAACTCCGGTCGTGGATACTCCGGATGTCGGCATCTCGCATTGGAAGAGGTTGCCCCCTTTTGTGGAGTCTTCGTAGGTTGAGTTGGGCCGAGGCCCTGGTGCGAGGAGGTGGTGGTAACAAGCCGGTTCTACCTCCTGATGTGGGAACAACGGCGGGACCTTTGCCGGCGGAGGACACATTGGGGGGTGCAGACATAGTGAACTTGATCAGGAAATGATCCAAATAACCGATAAACCACGAGGCCCCTCGGTGGGAGCCAAATTGTTTTGGTAGAAAAAACAATAGAGTAGAATCTTAACTTTGTTTAGTGTGTGGATTGAACAATAAGGAGGGGACTGTGGAATTCGACTATATGGAACAAAAGTATGAAAAAGAGATAATGACACCACGATTTGTTAACGAGGAAAACCTTGGAGGTGACAACCTCTTTGGAAAAAACCCCGGGAGTTAGGTCTCCAACCTTAAAAGTTTCACTATAATGATCACAAATACAACTTTGGAAGATAATGGAGAGGATTACAAGAGCTTGAGTGTCAAGTGTGTGCGTGTGAGCAATGATGTGTTTTTTCCGTCTCCATTTCCCCTTAAATACAAGTAGATATGAAAGAGTCAATACGGTTCCTACAATCTCGGGATTTTGGTTTATCATTTCAACCTCCGTGAGACCAAGTCGCCCGAGCTGTTGAAGATCTGTTGAACGTGCTGGAGAATATCCCGCATTCCTCTCTTAATTACTGAAAAATAAGAATAAGAATATTAGGAAATATTGAATAAGTAAATATTAGAACAATACTTACAGGGTAATGACGTCTCGGTATGCAGGATCAATTTAAGATGTCGCCATGTCGAAAAATACCCACAACACATATTATTCTTAAACACCTGCAAATATAAAGACGTTCGTATTTGTAGAACCCCTGTTAATCGAGAGAAGGACGTAGCTGTGAATCTCGGTTAGCCGAACCATATGAAGTAAACTAGGTTTCATTAATCACGTGAGTAGTTTAATGGCCTAGGGGTGTTCTTTGAATGGAAAATATGTGGACTTTACGAGCAGTAATGCATTCTTACTAACTTTGGGCCCTCGAGAGATAAGTCGGGTTGCCCGTTTGTGACAGGCGGGATTACCATTAACGGAACCTTAAGAGATAGGCCGTATTAATAAAGAGTACAAATGCTACTTTCTTGATATTGAGAAGTAGTATAGGCTGAATGTACCATCCTTGTTATTTTGATGAAAACCTTTGTTTAAAGCATGTTTACTTAATGAATTTATATTCCAAATCCAGAGAATACTTTTATTATTTGTTAGAGTAGTTTGTATGCTTCTAGTATTTTCTCTCACCAATTCATATCTCCCCCAATCATATTATCTATATATTTTTATAAAGACGAGTATCATACAAAGTAAACCCTGTCCTCGTGGGATCGACCCGTACTTGCACTCACTATATTTCAATAGCCCGTGCGCTTGCGAAAATTAAAACAAACCGTTAGGTTTCAACCCAACATCAGGACACCACCACGTCCACACAAACCACACTACTTCCTCTCAGGACACCACCACATCCTCACAACTTCATCTCAGGACACCACCACGTCCTCACAATTTCATCTCAGATCACCACCACGTCCTCACAATTTCATCTCAAGACACCACCACGTCCCCAAAGATTTCAGCAAGTTCAGAGACACCACCACAAGCCATCTTTTAGTAAGATCACCCATCTTTTAGTAAGATTACCTATCTTTTAGTAAGATTACCTATCTTTTTGTAAGATTAGCCATCTTTTAGTAAGATTACCCATCTTTTAGTAAGATTACCTACCTTTTCGTAAGAATAGCCATCTTTTAGTAAGATTACATGTCTTTTCGTAAGATTACCAAATCTTTTTGTAAGATTAGCCATCTTAGGTAGACCCCTTCAAACAGTTATACATAGGTCCAGATGCCTTAGAATAGTCTCAACTTAGCCTCAATTTAGGTATAGACGCCTTCACGCAAATCTCACTCAGGACACCACCACGTCCTCATACACTCACCACCTCACCTCAGGACACCAACACGTCCACCTCACATCAAGACACCAACATGTCCACCGCACCTCAAGGCACCAACACGTCCTCACATCCGACCTTAGTGGTCACATTCAGACACCACCACGTCCGCGACCGATGACCAACACGGTCATCCTCCTTCGCCCAAACAAGCGGTCCAGATCGGGACCCTTATCTTTATCGATGACCCCACTTCCTCCATAAGTGACGTCGCCGAGGGGCTTCTATAAGTACCCCAATCCGGACTGCTCACCATCCGAGCATACGAAAAAAAAACCAAGGGCGAACTTCTGGAGGTCATAACTCCTTCATACGAACTCCGATTGAGACGTGTCATATATGGTTGGAAAGCTCTCGACGAGAACTAGCTTGAAATTACAAAAAAAATAATAAAATAGTCAGCATGCAGAAGTGTCCGCGCGGACACTTTTGCAGGGAGAAAATCATAATTGCAAAATCCTCTTAAAGTCCACCAGATTCCCTCAAATCCCGAAAAACCAAAAAATTGGGATTGCAAAAGTGTCCGCGCGGACCACTTTGTAATTTTATTGGGCCTATAAATAGAGGGTTCCCCCTCTCATATTTTTCACACCTCCCTTCTATCCTCCCTCCCCCAGTAAGCTGGGACAAGTCTGAGTCGTCCCGAGGCCTCATGAGCCTTCTCGAGGCGCTCGGCGCTCTGAAGTCCTCCTGAAGCCCTGCCGAGACATCCCGAGGCACTCCCGAAGTATCCCAAAGCCCTACCGGTCCATCCCGAGCAATTCCGAGCCATTCAGAGGCATCCCGAAGCATCCCGAAGCCCTGCTGATCCATCCTGAGGCATCCCGAGGCATGCCGAACCTCTGCCCGAATACACCTAGCCATCACGAGCCACGCCGAACCTCTGCCTGAATATACCTAGCCATCACGAGGCACGCCGAACCTTTACCCGAATACACCTAGCCATCTCGAGGCACGCCGAACCTCTATCCGAATACACCTAGCCATCCCGAGACACACCGAAGCTCTGCCCGCACATACCTAGCCATCCCGAGGCATGCCGAAGCTCTGCCCGAATACACCTAGCCATCCTGAGGCATGCCGAACCTCTGCCCGAATACACCTAGCCATCCCGAGGCACGCCGAACCTCTGCCCGAATACACCTAGCCATCCCGAGGCACACCGAACCTCTGCCCGAATACACTTAGCCATCCCGAGGCACGCCGAACCTCTGCTCGCACATACCTAGCCATACCGAGGCACGCTAAAGCTCTGCCGGTCCATCTCGCTATCCGAAAGCATCTCAAAACTCTGTCGGCACACACCGGTCCACCCCGAGGCAATCTCGGTCCATCCCGAAACATTATTCACACTCAATCAAACACATTCCCTAGCGGAAGATAGACACGAACAAACATTGGTAAGGCCTCCTTCCCAATCTCTTTCAATTAATTTCAATACTTAAATACATAGCATAAAATATATACATCATCTTCAAAATGCATTTTTAAAAGAACATACACACGCACAACTTTTAAAGAATGAGGGGTATCGAAAGACTATGTATACGAGGCGACTCGGGTGAGCTCTACCATTCTCTTCCCGAGGCGTAACCTGACATCCGAACTCAAAATCTCATCACACAACAAAACAAAAACAAAACAAACCGCCTTTTCTCAATGTTTTGGGTGCAATCAAAACGGCGTGGCGACTCTCCGAGAAAAATGCAGCACGACCTCGACATCGCGAGATGTCCAGTCCGCACGCCGGATCCGGGTAATTTCAAGTGTGCTTTTCACAACTACCCCGGCCACACCACCGACAACTGCTTCATATTAAAACAAGTTGTCCAAAGGCTAATTGAAGAAGGAAAGTTGGAACGCCCCCGCGGTCCCAACACAGTCAGAAATCCATTCCCCAGGAACGATAGGGTGAACATGGTAGCATTCGACATAGATGAGTCCTCTGTACTCTCTCAAGCCCATCAAAATGCCTTTGAAGAAGTGGGTTACCCTTTTCGGACCCACAACCAGCAAGGAGGAAATGATTGAGAAGCTTGGTCTAACCCCTCGCGTCTTAGAGTCTAGCTTTGAAAAGGATCCAGAGTCTGTTGTTTTTGAATTCGAGTCTCTCGAGTCATCTGATGGCCTTACGCCGGACAATTATGAGTTCATAGCCAACAATGTATTCCCCTATGCTTTAAATAAAAAATTCGAACTTTCTGAGTACCCCCTCATTGCATCTTTAACAAATGATAAATTAACTAAAAAATCAAAAACAATTAATAATGATTCACTTGATAAAGACGCAGACACATTAAACAAACAAATCTTTAAGCATGTTATCAAACAAGAGGAAAACCGGGCCCAAGCTGCTGAGGAGGTTTCGATCAAAGTGAATTTGGGGACTGCTGAAGAGCCTACAGAGACGCAAATCGGAGAATTCTCCATCAATACTTCGCCTAAAGAATATCGAGTCTTATTCTCCCCCCTCTACACTCTAAAAAAATACAAAAAAATCATACAGTCAAACCTCGTAGGTTCTAGTACTTTTCTCGTTCAATCAAGTCCACTTGGACATTGTAGTTAAGTCTTTAATTACATGAGTTTTCTTTCTTTTCTTGCTAGACTTGAGACACTATTTTGCATCCCATATTATATTTAATGAAAGGGTTTTGTTCTATATGATCACTTGCATTGCTCAATAAATAATTCCCCAAAGAATTAATGTTTTGATTAATTGGTGTGAGAAAGTCAATCATAACTCCCCATACACCTTACCATACCCCACACAAATGCCTCCATCAAGCCATACACTTTCCAAAATCACATCCCTACCATCACCTTGACCAAGTCAACAACAGCAGCGACATCATTAAGTGATTGCTCTCATGTCAACAACAAGCTAGGGGCTTTTCCTTCCCCCTCATGTGCATTAAACAAGTTCAAGCAGGGGCTTCAAAGAAAAAAGAAAAAAAAGAGAGCCAAGACCCAGCACTGCTAGTCAGAAGCTCAATGCAGGAAGGCAAAGGCAAAAGCATCTCATAAGTCCTTAAGCTATATTCAAGCTCTTCCTCTTCCCGTGAGAGCAACGATCAAGAGGCAATGGAATCATTGAAGTTGCAGTCAAAAACGACTTGTCAATGGATCACCTCAAGGCCCGTGCCTCATCATCCAACCTTTCGTCCGAGCCTTTTCGCCAAAGGTCGCACAAATATTCATGCCCTTGCTCCAAAGCCAAACACGGTTCGGCTCCCGAACTACGATGACCTGAGCTCCTTGTCTTAAGGGGAATGTAGGTAACCAGAAATGGCCCGATCATAAACACATTTAAATCCACAAACCCGTTCTCACCAATGACCTCTCCTATACACAAACCTTCTCTCACACCTGATCCAACTCGATCCTTGATACCGGTTGACTTTCTCCTCATGTTTAATCAAGCATATCAAGTTTAATTGTTGAATAACCCGAACATCAACAAAGGGTTTTAAGAAAACATGTGATCATTGTGAATAAGTCAAGTTTTCATATGTCTCGACAAGTCTTCTTTTTCTACAAAATAGAAAAAATAGAGATAAACACTGATTTTCTGTCAGCAAGGGCTGCCATACACTTTTACAAGCTTTTCAGTGCTCATATTCTCTCAAAAGAGTCAAACCCAAAAGCATGTTTTTTGTGCCTACATCAAATAAGGCATTCACACAAAAAGGGACCAGTTCCCAACTTTTCAAAAAATAATATATACGCCCTTGCGAGTGTACATTACAAGTCATTCTTTCACATTTTTGGTTGACTGATTAATTAAAAAAAACAAAGGTGTTGAAGAACATACCCAGCTAGATTGAAAACCCTAAAAGGGAAGTCTAGGAAAAATCAGGGTTGCACCATTCTCCCCCTTTTCTGTCTTCTCTTCTCTCACAAAAAGCAGGTCAAACTACGGAGACCTGAGCCCCTCAGTCCGAGGGGAACGTAGGCAGCCTTCATTGGTTCGGTCTAAAGCATACACAAAAATCCAAAAATTGGATGCCATCAAGGCTCAGACAAGAAGCAAGCAAGAGATTTTGCGTCTCGACAAAGCTTTAAAAGTAAATCACAAATCATCACAGTTAAAATACTTCTTGATGAGTTCAAGCACAGTTTACTCTCAAACTCACAACATGCTAAAAGACAACTTAAAATATTTAACAATGAATGTGTCTGCAAATGACAATGAATGGATACTTAGAGTTTCAGAAGGTCATTCCACGCCACTCACGCTTGTCCCTTCGCCATTCTTCCCTTTCTTCCCTCGTCCCCGTTAAGTCTTCTTTCATTTCATGGGAACTATCTTTGTCACCCTCCTTCCTAGATCAGGAGTCCTCCCAGTTAGGTCAAGCAACCCAGTCGCTCTCAGAGCTTCGTTCGTCCGTGCCTCATGTCGGATCTCTTCCTTATAAGTCTGCAAAAGGAGACCTCTCTCCGCCAGTCTGTTGACTCTAGTCTCGTAGTCAAAACAAAGCGACTCCTGTGATATCTTGAGGGTTAACCCAAGCTTCTGCACTCCTAAGGTGGTAGTTGAAATGGCAACCTTTCCCCGGAATCGCCTCGCGCCTGCTCCCCGAAATCACTTGAGTCGGCCTGAGATGCTGCTCATACCAGTCCAAGTACTCGATAGTCAAAAATGGTACTCTCCCTACATCTAAGGAGTATCCCAGGTGGAAAAGCAGAATACTTCCATATCCTCAAAAGGAAAAGGAAAGTGGATGGGTCTGCCATAGAAAAGGAAGCTACCTCTATAGTGGCAAAGTCGTTCCAACCCAGTAAAGGCTCCTGCCTCATCCCTAGCTGCATAGAAACAAGGGACAGGATGTAGAAAGAAAACTGAGACAACCCTGGAACCCTGACAACATAGGAACCTTCCTGAAAGGCCCTCCTAGTCTCAATCCTCCAATGAGGAACCCACCAACGGATGTGATGCGTGCCAAGTTGAGCCATCCACCTTTCCCATTCAGATTGATTTGTCTCCAAGACCAAGGGTCGCTGAGCAAATGTCCACGGACTAAAAGATGTCGGAAGCACAAGATAGCTTGAAGTCTCTCTCTCGCAACCATAAGGCAAGCAAAGTGGGGCTTCCTCCACGCATGAATCGGTCCCCCATTGCTAGACGGTCTATATAGTGGAAGGTTTCCCCCAGAACCAAAGGAACGATATCCTTGCCCCCTCGGTAGTGGCCTACCACATCCAACAAAGCGTTGTGACATATCCCGATGGAGCTAACCGTGAAAAGAGTGGCTATCACGCACAAAACAACACGTCCCAGGAGATATCACTCCCGCTGGCGCTCATAAAAGCCATCAAGCTTTCCCCATTTATTTGCTCGGAAAACACCGCTAAAGCCCTCAGCCTCTATATACCACAAACATTTCAAGCTCATGCGACATGCACAAAAAATAAAAAAAAGGGAAGTAGAAACAACTCCTAAGTTATCACCAATAAGGTGCAAATAAAAGAGTTCATTACATGCGAATACATTGTGCATATAAATATAAATATTTTGTTGCTCTCCTCACTAACATACACATAAAAGAAAAAAAAAAGAGTCCTACTCTGAGTCATCGGCACCACCGCCTGGTAAAGACTCCCGCATCTCGGCGCCTCCGCCAGCTACCTCATCATCCTCGGTGAGCTCAGCACCTTCCCCAACCGGATACTCCGAGAAGTCTGCAGAAGTAAGAACGAAGAAGGAAAAGAAGATGAGCCATCCCTCCTCTCCTTGGCCAGCACCTGCAACATCCTCATCATTTAAGCAGAGGCACCACCACGTCCTCATCATTAGCAGAGGCACCACCACGTCCTCATCATTTCAGGAGAAGCGCCACCACGTCCTCATCATCTCAGCAGAGGCGCCACCACGTCCTCATCATTTCAGCAGAGGCACCACCACATCCTCATCATCTCAGCAGAGGCGCCGCCACGTCCTCATTATCTCAGCCAGAGGCGCCACCACGTCCTCATCATCTCAGCCAGAGGTGCTACCACGTCCTCATTATCTCAGCCAGAGGTGCCACCACGCCCTCCTCAACTCCATCCTCACAAAGGCATCTCCTCCTGCAGGTAAACACAGCAAAGGTATGTCAATAAACTTCAAATGCAAGACATAGCAGTAATAAACGCTACATAAAAGGTCTGTCCCAACACGACATGTTTCCTTTCTAAAAATTCCCAAAAACAAAGTTCCTACATGATTCGCAAAATACACCATCAAACCCAACTTAGGTCCAAACGCTTTAGAATAGTCTCAACTTAGGCCCAGACGCCTTAGAATAGTCTCAACTTAGGGTCATACTCCTGAACTAAGCCTCAACTTAGGGTCATACTTCTAAAAATAAGTCTCAACTTAGGGTCATACTCCTGAACTAAGCCTCAACATAGGGTCATACTCCTGAAACTAAGCCTCAACTTAGGTTCATACTCCTGAACTAAGCCTCAACTTAGGTTCATACTCCTGAACTAAGCCTCACACTTAGGCTTAGATGCCTTCAAACAGTCACACTTAGGTTTAGACACCTTCAAAAAGTCACACTCAGGACAAACGCCAACAAATAGATCCCCACAGGTCGAGGCCCCTACGAATTGCCCTCACACACGAACTACGATTGGCTTGATTCCCACTCAGGGATACGTAGGAATCCTATCAAAGGGTCCAGTCGTCCAACCAACCTGGTCAATTATCTCGTCGAGAGCTTTCTAACCATATATGGCACAATATTCCCTCAAATCCAGGAAAACCAAAAAAATATATAATTGCAGAAGAGTCCGTATGAACACTTTTGCAAATTTTCTAGGCCTATAAATAGAAGGCACCCCAGCTCATTTTATTCATACCAAAACTTCTTCCTATCTTCCTACTGCCTTCTAGCAGCCATTCTGAGCCATACCGGCCCCTTCCGGTCCTTCCAAGGCCTCCCAAGCCATCCCGAGGCGCTTCGAAGCCCTCCCGAGGCAATCTCGTTGGATCCCGATCGACCTCCCGATGTCCCACAAACACTATTCATCCCTATCCAAACTCAAAACACCCAAACGGTTCAAACCGGTCCAAACTCGCGAGTCCAAACGAGTGTGAACGAGTGCTAATTAGGGGAGATTCTGCCCGAGTGAGTGCAAAATTTCTCTCCTCTTTAGATCCCCCCGAGTGTGATACCGAAAGTTAATTAGGGGAGATTTTGCCATTAGTGAGGGCAAAACCTCTCTCCTCTTTAAACACCCTCAACCAAACACATTCCTCCTACAAACCCTAGGGAGATAGAACCTAACCAACATTAGTGAGTTCTCCTTCCGCACATTTAAATACTGCTTTAAATTTCAGTCTTTAAATACATTACTGCTACTACTTACAATATAGTCATTATTTACTATTCATGCAGACCCAAACCGTACAAACGATTCCCCAAGACCTTCCATTGAACTATAGAGGTCTGACGGTGATAGCAGTTTGTTAATATTTCCGCACTGTCTTTCAATTATTTACTTAATGCATTTTATTTAAAAGCACACACACACACATAACATTTAAAGAAAAGGGTACAGAAAGACTCATGTATACGAGGCGACTCGGGTGAGCACTAAAAAATCTCTTCCCAAGGCGTAATCTGACCTCCGAACTCAAAATTTCATCACACAACTAAATAAAAAGAACAACCTTTTCTCAATGTTTTGGGAATAATCAAAATGGCATGGCGACTCTACAAAACGAAAAGCAGCAACAGGCCTCCCAACGCGGGATGCCGTCCGCGCGCCGGATCGGGTAATTTCAGGATCTCCTATGTTATCATCGGTTGATACTTTGCATATCTTAACGTCTCCTCTTTCTATAAATTCTCGAATGAGGTGAAAACATCTAAGTATGTGTTTGAATCGTTGATGTGACCTTGGTTCCTTTGCTTGCGCAATGGCACCATTGTTGTCACAATAAAGTTCCACAGAATTAGTGATACTTGGAACGACTTCTAAGTCACTAATGAACTTCTTGATCCAAATTGCCTCCTTAGCTGCATCAGATGCCGCTATATATTCGGCCTCAGTTGTAGAATCAACTATGGTACTCTACTTGGAACTCTTCCAACAAATTGCACCCCCGTTAAGCATAAACACAAACCCCGATTGGGATATAACATCATCTTTGTCAGTTTGGAAGCTTGCATCTGTGTAACCCTTTATAACAAGATCATCTTCCATCCCTCCAAAGACCAAGAACGCATCCTTAGTCCTTCTTAAGTACTTAAGGATCGTCTTAACTGCCATCCAACTCCTAGAAGCTTGCTTTAACCCATATATGGATCTTTGCAACTTGCATACTTTATTAGAATTTCTTGGATCGACAAACCCTTCAGGCTGTGTCATGTACATATCCTCAAGCAGCTTCCCATTTAGAAAAACTATTTTGACATCCATTTATCATATCTCATAGTCGTAATATGCGGCTATGGCAATTAAAATTCTTACAGACTTAAGCATTGCAACTGGTGAAAAGGTTTCATCATAGTTTATACCATGAATTTGCATATATCCCTTTGCTACAAGCCTAGCCTTGTAAGTATGCACCTTCCCATCCATGTCGATCTTCTTTTTGAAGACCCACTTGCACCCCATGGTTTTTACACCTTCAGGTGGATCAATCAAGTTCCAAACTTGATTATTATGCATGGATTGTAATTCGAATTCCATGGCTCCTAGACATTTATCCGAATCAGGAGTGGACATAGACTCTTGATAAGAAGTAGGTTCGTCATTCTCAATGACTTCCACTTCATTACTTTTTGATACGAGAAATCCATATCTCTCGGGTTCGGATCGTAACCTATCCGATCTACGATGGACTTGTGCATCTTGAACCGGTTCCACAACACCTTGTGAACTTAGTTTCGTCTCTACTCTCGGTTCCATGTTATCTTCGGGCTCTTGAACTTCTTCAAGATTAATTTTACTCCCACTAGATCCTTTATTGAGAAACTGTTTCTCAAAAAAAGTACCATATTGAGCAACAAACACTTTGTTCTCATTGCGGTTATAAAAGTAATATCCTTTAATTTCCTTAGGATAACCAACGAAAATAACTTTGTTAGATTTTTGTGCTAACTTATCGGAGACAAGTCTTTTCACATAAGCTTCGCAATCCTAAATCTTCATGAAAGACAAATTTGGTTTTCTTCCATGCCACATCTCATGTGGGGTCTTAGGAGCCGATTTAGTAGGGACTTTATTCAGTGTGAATGTAGCAGTCTCTAATGCATGTCTCCAAAAGGAAATAGGAAGGTCAACTTGACTCATCATTGAATGAACCATGTCCAACAAGGTTCTATTCTTCCTCTCAGACACACCATTCCATTGTGGTGTTCTGGGTGGAGTCAACTCTGAAACGATTCCACGGTTTTTGAAAGATTGTCAAACTCTTGGCTTAAATATTCACCACCTCGATCGGATTGAAGTACTTTAATAGTTTTGCCAAGTTTATTTTGTACTTCATTTTGAAATATTCTAAATATCTCAAATGATTCACTTTTGGACTTCATCAGATAGACATAGACATATCTAGATAAGTCATCAGTGAATGTAATGAAATACTGAAATCCTCCCCTAGCAATGCTACTTAATAGTTTGTATCGGTTTTGCAATTTGGTTCCCAAAATTGAAAAAGTTGCAAGTCTATTACTAACATTGACATTTTGTTGCAAATTGGTGTAAAAACTAACAAATTGTTAGTTTTTTTTTACGGAATTAAAGTCATGTGCCATGCAAATAACTTTTCAAGAGGAATGCTAATCATTTCGCAAGAGAAAAATGAATTAATTGCTTTTAAACATCAAAATGACGTAGCTTTATAGCTCTTGATTAATGAAAAAAAATTCAAAAATATAAATTATTTAAAAAAATGTAAATCAGTGAGTGGTGGTGACGGTGGTGATAATAGTAGTGGTGGTCGGTGGTGTTGGGGTTGAAATGAATGTGAAATTACCATTATGACTGTTAAAAATTCAAGTGCTTGACACATGACTTAGATTTCGTAAAAAAAAACTAACATAACGGTAGTTTTTGCACCAATTAGCAACAAAATGTCAATGTTAGAAATCAGATTGCAACTTTTTCAATGTTGGAAACCAAATTGCAAAATTGACACAAACATTGGTAATCAAATTGCAATTTGCCCTAATTTTTTTATCCTTTGTTTGTAATCTCTCTTTGATAGCATATTTGTCTAATATCTTATTATAAGGATGTTTAAGTCTCACCATCTATAAAAACAAATTCAGAACAAAAACATAAGTAAACTTAAATATCAACTGTGAATTTAAAGGCATTTTCAAGCCAAAATTGAGTTATAAGAGACTAAAAAAACATTGAACTTAACTTATTTGAAGGCACTAAATGCATGAAAAATTTAACAAATAGCTACATAATCTCATTAAATGTCAATAGCTGACGAAAACAACAATGAATATAAGAAAAACAACTATGAATTTAAAAAATTTATAAGCATTTTCATGCAATTTTTTTTGAGAAAATTACGCCATAGTCCCTCAATAATATCTAATCTACATCCTAAGACAACCTATTTCTTAATCTACTTCCTAATCCTAAAAAATATTTTGTCCTACCATATAATTCCTCACTTAATTTAAATGATATAATTATACCCCCCTCCCCTTCCCACCCACCCACCTTGTCACACACACACACACACTTTCTCTCTCTACTCCCTCTCTCCCATCACCACCCCTCCCCTCCACAACTTTCGACGCCGATCCCTCAACTCCGGCGAATCCCATACTCTCACACACACAGTCTCACACACACTTTCTCTCTCTACTCCCTCTCTCTCGTCACCAGCCCTTCCCTCCACAACTTTCGGCGTCGATCCCTCAACTCCGGGGACCGTCCCCCTCAACTCCGGCGAATCCCATACTCTCAACCAAGCTTTCACGGCAGATTTCATGGCAGATCCAGAATTCTTCACGGCAGATCCAGAATTCACGGCAAATTTCAAACGCCTTCTCCTTCAGATTTGTACAGATCTAGTCCAGATCTGGACATTTTCGTCGCCGTCGCTCCCTCTTCGTCATCTCCGATCAAATTTGTACAGAGAAGATAAATCTTAGTAACTAAACAGTGACTGTATATACTTATATGGCCAAAAGGTCATCTATAATGGGTTAGTTTTGACTGTATATACTTATATGGCCAAAAGGTCATCTATAATGGGTTAGTTTTGACATCAAGTATACTATTTTGGTAAAGACTTGGTGATTAAATGAAACTCTGGATGACAGTTTTTTTTTTGTCCACATTCGTGAAGAAAACTATGGGAGCTTTATGTACATGGATAAATCAAGTTTTTTTTTTTTTGCAAAGTGACTATGTTTCGGTGGTACAAAGAGTATTTTGTTTGATCGCCGGAGTTGATTGCTTTGTTAGTAGTTTAGTTGACAACTGAGAACCTACTGATAAGTTAAGTTCTCAGTTGTTTGATCACCGGAGTTGATCGTGTTTATAGTAGTTTAGTTGACAACTGAGAACTTACTGATAAGTTCTCAGTTGTTTGGTTGCCGGAGTTGGTGATCGCCGGAGTTAATCGTTCTCTTAGTGGAGACAGGCGAGAACTTGCGATAAGTTAAGTTCTCAGTTGTTTGTTTGCCGGAGAGGTCGCTGGAGTTGGTGAGCATCGAAGTAGATTGTGTTCTTAGTAGTTTAGTTGACAACTGAGAACTTAGTGATAAGTTAAGTTCTCAGTTGTTTGGTCACCGGAGTTGGTAGTCGCCGGAGTTAATTGTGTTCTTAGTAGTTTAGTTGACAACTGAGAACTTACTGATAAGTTAAGTTCTCAGTTGTTTGATCGCCGGAGTTGGTGGTTGCCGGAGTTGGTAGTCGCCGGAGTTAATTGTGTTCTTAGTAGTTTAGTTGACAACTGAGAACTTACTGATAAGTTAAGTTCTCAGTTGTTTGGTCACCGGCGTAAAAAAAAATTGTCGCCGGAGTTGGTCGCCGGAGTTGATGGTTGCCGGAAGTGTTGACCGGAGAAGATGGGGAGGGGGTGACCTAAGGTGATGGGTGGTTGGAGAGAAATCAAATTGATAAAGAAGGTGGACTTAGTAAAATAATAGGAGGGTAAACTTAGTAAAATGATGGGAGGGTGTACTTGTTAAGCTAGGGATTATATGGTTAATCAAAATATAACTTGTCCTAGGTGGTAGTATTGCTTTGTTAGAGGGATTATATGGTAAATGCCTCATTTTTTTTAAAAAAATAGCTAAATAATGTCATAAAAAATCAAATGCATAGACAACAGATGACAAAAACAACAATAGAATTAACAAAAATAACTATGAACTTAACAAATTTGAAGGCACTAAATGCATGCAAAATTTAACAAATAGCTAAATAATCTCATTAAATGCCAACATATGATAAAAACAAAAGTGAACATAAAAAAAACAACTACAAACTTAACAATTTTAGAAGTATTTTCATGCAGAAATTAAAAAATATAGCTATATAATGTCATTAAAAATCAAATGCGTAGACAACAAATTACAAAAACAACAATTAACTTAACAAAGCAACTATGAACTTAACATATTTGGAAGCATTTTCATGCAAAATAAAAAAAAAAGCAAAATAATGTCATAAAAAATATAGCCAACAGATGACAAAAACAAAACTAAACATAACAAAAACAAATATCAACTTAACAAATTTAGAAGCATTTTCATGCAAAATTTATAATAAAAATAGCAAAATAATGTCATAAAAAAACCCAGAGCCAAACAGATGACATACAACACTGAACATAACAAAAACAAATATGTACTTAACAAATTTAAAAGCATTTTCATGCAGAAATTAAAAAAAAAATAGCAAAATAATTGTGAAATTTACTCAAAAAATTTTGTCATGCAAAACGAATCTAAGCAAAAAATTAGTCATATAAATGAAAACTTGTTTGTTTCGTGAATATAAAAGTTAATTTCAAAATAAATATAGAAGAAAAAAATTTCAAAACCTAAAATTTTGTAAAATTACGTTCGGAACAACAATGAACTTCAGATTAAAGAGTTTTGTAATCATTATCTTTGATTTTACGGTGTATTTGAAAAAGAAAAGATGAAGATTAAGGATCTTCAATTCAATGGTGGTTCTAGAGAGAGAGAAAGGAGAAGAGAGAGAGAGAGAAAGGAGAAGAGAGAGCGCGCCAAAATTGTAATGAAAGATTTCGTGAAATGACGGTTTGATTTTTTTATTTTTTTCCAATAAACACGTGTGTGGACATGTGTAATTTAACCGGGTGGCATAAGTATCTTATAACCGAATGGCATAATTTAGTTTTTGATTTTTACAATGGACTGTAGGGGTGTGCAACAAAACCGGAAAATTGAAAAAATCGGGCCGAAACCGAGAAAACCGAATCGAAAAAACCGAAACCGACAAAACCGAAATGTTAATGGTTTTAACCATTTAAAAACCGAAACTTTCGATTTCGATTTTGGTTTCAAATGAAAAGCCGAGCCGATAAAACCGAACCGAATCGATATTATTAAAACGACGTGTCATTTTAATATATATATATATAAATTTCATCTTCTTATCTTGCTTTGGAATTAAAATTATGCTTACGGTAGTTTAACTGTTATTTGTAGGGGCAGATAGAACACTTAAATTTGTCATGAAAATCTTAAGTACTTTAGTATTGCATCTTCTCATCTTGCTTTGTTAATGAGAGATTAATAAATTTCATCTTGCTGAATGTAACTATCATAATCCAACCATCAATATATGCATGTTTTTCTCAACTTGTTGAAATCGAACGACACCGAACCAAATCAACACAAAACCGAAATCGAATAAAATCGAAACCGAATAAAACCGAAGCTTAATGATTTTAAAATACAAAAACCGATATCTTTCGGTTCAGCTTCAATTTTAGCCTAAAACCGAACCAAATCGGACCTAACACACCCCTAATGAACTGTATACTTTTTTTTTTTTTTTGATTACCCAGGTTCCCAGCCTTGGCTATTCTGCAGCTACCAGCCTGAGTGTCTAGCGGAGGTAAATCGCGAATATGCCCAAATCGGCCGGGGTGGCGGCACCGCTTATACTTTCACTGGCGAGTCCTCTGACACGGTAGTTGAACTCCCCACCGAGGTTCTGTGGCCAATCTTCCTTAAGCGAATGGATGTCTTGAGACTCACAGGGCCTAAAACCCAGGGATAAACATAAACTACGCAATTAAGCGAGGAGAATCGAGCCTTGGCGCTTCGAAAGGCCATCAAAGCAACGCCAGTACCACCGGGCCAAAGCCCATTAGGTCCTAATGAACTGTATACTATATATATGGAAGGGACATCGTGGTCGATTCCCAAATTTCGTGTCCTAGTCGATTTCATTAGGAGGAGCAGGGACCATTTGGTAATTGAAAAAAAAAAAAAAAAAGGAGGAAAAAACGCACAGCCATACACAGTAGTAGAAGTAAGCTCAGTCTCATCTCATCCCACTGATCAGAAAAAGCAGAGATGACGACAAGAGAAGAACCATCACTGACCGGCGACGACCTCACCTCCGAATGGGAAAACCAGTCAAGATTATACGAAGCCTACAATGAGCTTCACGGTCTTGCTCAGGAATTCGAGACGCCTTTTGACGCGCCGGCGGTACTGGTGGTGGGCCACCAAACGGACGGTAAAAGTGCCCTCGTGGAAGCTCTGATGGGATTCCAGTTCAACCACGTCGGCGGTGGTACCAAGACTCGCCGCCCTATTACCCTGCATATGAAATTCAACCCTGATTGTGATTCCCCTCTCTGTCACCTGTTGTCTGACTCTGACCCCTCTGTTCATCAAGAAAAATCTCTACAAGATATTCAGGTAATCAATTTACTCCATATGGTACTCTCTAATTGTGCATAACAATTCTTCAATGCAGCCGTGGGGTAACGTACATCACTATATGATGCGGAGGATGTTACTGATGCTTTGAATCAAAATGCCTAGGGGTCTGGACTGAATGTGAGGGTCTGACTGTCTAGAGGGAATGAATGTTCAGATAAGGCTGTTTAGTTTCTTATGTCTTTATTCATGTATTTCATTTATTTCAACTCTATATAAACCTCTCCATACCGAGGAGAAGGTCAACTTTTGATTGATAAATAATATATAACTTTCAGATTGTAATCTGTTACTTCTTTGAGTGCTTATGCTGCGTCAGGTGGTATCAGAGCTTAATGGCGAACCAAGGCGATAGCGGTGGTCTTAATGGCGATGCTCATGAGACTAGAGCCCCACTTGCCGGGAAGGAGGCGTTGCAACGATTGGAGCAGCGTTTACAGGGACACTTGGAGCAGCAAATAGATCGCAGATTCCGTCGCTTTGAGGAGCGATTTGATGAAATTACAGATCGGCTGGATGCTCTCAGTGTTGATGGGAACCGGAATCGGGTTAATGATAGAAGACCGAGAGCAGATGCACCTCATGGAGACCCTATCAACCGACCTATTCCTGTTCGCAGACAGAACAATCAAATTAAAGATTCTTCTAGCGAGGAAGATGAATATGAAGAGGCGTTGAATGGCATATATGCTGGTAGGCGTAGGAATGCTGGACAGTGGAGAAGGTATGATGATAGAGAGGGATACGACTTTAAACTAAAGGTCGATATTTCAAGTTTTAATGGTGGCTTGGGAATAAAAGATTTTCTGGATTGGATTGCTGATATTGATAGGTTCTTCGACCACATGGAGACGCCAGAAGAAAGATAGGAGGGTCAGATTAGTTGCTTGCAGATTAAAGGGAGGCGCTTCAGCATGGTGGGATAGAAACCGGAGAACCTGGGAAAGATAAGGCAGGGGTCGGATTCGAACGTGGTACATGATGAGAAGAATGTTGATTCAAGTGTTTCTGCCACCTGATTATGAGCAGATTTTGTTTCAACAGTACCAACGATGCCAACAGGGTAACCGCTCGGTCCATATCCATGAATACACTGCAGAATTTATGCGACTAGCTGAACGGAACAATCTGGTGGAAACAGAAGGGCAACAAGTGGCTAGATACGTTGATGGTCTGAAGCCTTTTATTCGAGATAAAATTGGCGTTAAGGTGTTAAAGACCCTAAATGAGGTAAAAATTTTGGCATTGAAGGCTGAATTAATGCAATATGAGAAAAGCAAGCGGGGTTTTGACACTTTTCGACCTTCTGGTTTGGGGGACAAGTCAAGGACGGTTCAAGAATCCTATGAGCGAGAAGAACGTTTTAGTGGCAGTCCTTATAAAGGTGACAAAGCTCAGGATGATAAGGCAGCGGGAAAACGATCAGAAGCAAAGGTTAATGAAGCTCGGGGACCGAAAAATACCAACCCTTACGCTAGGCCAACATCGGGAAAGTGTTATAGGTGTAACCAACCAGGTCATAAATCAAATGAGTGCCCTCAAAGGAAAACAACAAATGCAGCCCTTAGAGAAGAAGACGATGACGCATTTTTCTGTGAACCAGATAGTGAAGAAGAAGAATTTGAGGAGGAAGAAGACGCAAGGGAAGTGAACTGTGTTGTACGGAGAATAATGTTAACTCCAAAATTGAAAGAGACCTTTCAGCGTAATCAACTATTTCGGACGCGGTGTACCATTCGTGGTAAGATTTTTGGAGTGTTGATTGACAGTGGTAGTATGAAGAATATCATAGGGAAGGAAGCCGTAAAAAGGTTGGGGCTTTCAGTAGAGAAGCATCAAAATTCATACTCTTTGGCGTGGATAAAGTCTGATGCTGGAAACATTGAGGTAACAGAACGTTGCAAAATTCCTTTTTCGATTGGAAAGTACAATGATGAAATATATTGTGATATTGTGGATATGGATATGTGCCATCTATTGCTTGGGAGACCATGGCAATATGATGTGGATGGACAGCATTCAGGCCGTAGTAATCAGTATAGCTTCTCGAAGGATGAAATAAAGTACACATTGCTGCCATTGCAGAATAAGAGTAAGCAATCTACAGAAAAGGAGTTTCTCACTTTGACTCATAGGTTTGAGACTGGAATGAAGGAGACTAGGCAGGTTTATGCTCTAATAGTGAAGCAAGTGTGCTATGTTGAAGATGGATTTAAATTGGAGGAGCATGAAGCTGTTGGGCCTTTATTATCAGAGTTTCTGGAGGCAATGCCCGATGAGATTATGAGAGATATTCAGCATCATATCGACTTGATTCCTGGAACAAGTTTGCCAAATCTACCTCACTACCGGATGAGTCCAAAGGAGAGTGGGATCCTTAAGAAGAAAGTGGAGGAGTTATTAAGAAAGGGGCTTATTCAAGAGAGCATGAGTCCTTCTGCGGTGCCTGCCTTATTAACCCTAAAGAAGGATGGAAGTTGGAGAATGTGTGTTGACAGTCGCGCAATCAACAAAATTACAGTTGGTTACAAATTTCCCATTCCGAGGCTGGATGACATGTTGGACAGATTACATGGAGCAAAGTGTTTTTCAAGGCTGGACTTGAAAAATGGGTACCATCAAATTCGTATTAGGCCTAGGGATGAGTGGAAGACGGCCTTCAAGACGAAGGAGGGATTGTTTGAATGGTTAGTGATGCCTTTCGGACTTTTCAATGCTCCGAGTACCTCATGCGACTTATGAATCAGGTATTGAAACCTTTTATTGATAAGTTTGTTGTTGTGTACTTCGATGATATCTTAATTTATAGCAAGACTGAGGAAGAGCATGTGTCGCAATTGCGAGAAGTACTTACAGTTTTGCGGGCCAACAAGTTATATGTTAACCTAAAAAAATGCAGTTTTCTTACTAATAAACTGCTATTTTTGGGTTATATTGTGAGTCATGAGGGGATTCAGGTGGATGATGCCAAAGTGAAAGCAATTAGAGACTGGCCTACCCCCAAAACGGTGTCTAAAGTACGAAGTTTCCATGGGTTGGCTACCTTTTATAGGCGCTTTATCAAGAATTTTAGTACCATTGTAGCACCTATTACTGAGTGTATGAAGAAGGGAAGGTTTTATTGGGGTGAAGAAGCTGATAAAAGCTTCGCTATTCTGAAGGAAAAATTGTTTACAGCACCAGTGTTGGCAATGCCTAATTTTGAGAAGCTTTTCGAGGTG
The DNA here is from genome assembly GCA_022495995.1 of Adenophora triphylla var. japonica. Classification (NCBI taxonomy): domain Eukaryota; kingdom Viridiplantae; phylum Streptophyta; class Magnoliopsida; order Asterales; family Campanulaceae; genus Adenophora; species Adenophora triphylla. The sequence goes on from JAFEMH010000443.1 coordinate 718,028, forward strand.
GATTGTGATGCCAGCGGTGTTGGCATTGGGGCTGTTCTCTTTCAGGAGCGGAGGCCAGTTTGCTATTTCAGTGAGAAGCTCAGCGATGCTAGGCAGAAATGGAGCACTTACGACAAGGAATTTTATTCAGTTGTGCGGGCTTTAAAGATATGGAAGCACTACCTCATTTGTAAGGAGTTTGTTCTTTATTCAGACCATGAAGCTTTGAAATATTTGAACAGCCAGAAGCGAATTAGCAAGGATATGCACGCACGGTGGTGCCAATTTCTGCAGAAGTTTCCATTCAGATTACATCACAAGTCCGGAGTACAAAATATTGTTGCTGATGCATTAAGTCGAAGGGCAGGTTTGTTGATCACTTTGAGGCAAGAGATAATTGGGTTCGAACAACTCAAAGAGTGTTATGCGGGTAATGAAGATTTTGGACAGATTTGGGAAGGGTGTGTAAATGGCTAACCTGTGCAAGAGTTTTATGTGCAAGATGGCTACTTAATGCATGGAAATCAGCTTTGCCTTCCTCGGACGTCATTACGAGAAAAGGTAATTCGTGATTTACATGCTGGTGGACTTGCTGCAGACTTGGGAAGAGATAAAACAATAGCTGCAGTTCGGGAGAGATTTTATTGGCCACATATGCTTCGAGATGTGACCAGGTACGTGTAAAGCTGTTATATTTGTCAAACGGCTAAGAGTCAGTCCAAAAATACTGGTCTTTACATGCCTTTGCCCGTCCCGGAAAATATTTAGGAAGGCTTGTCTATGGATTTTGTGTTGGGACTACCTCGAACACAAAGAGGGGCAAATTCTGTTTTTGTTGTGGTTGATAGATTTTCAAAGATGTACCATTTTATTCTTTGCAAAAAGACATCAGACGCAATTGCTGTGGCTAGATTGTTTTTTAAAGAAGTGGTTCGCTTGCATGGTGTACCCAAAACAATCACTTCAGATCGGGATAGCAAGTTTCTTGGACATTTTTGGCGAACATTGTGGAAATTATTTGATTCTTCTCTGAATTTTAGTTGCATTGCTCACCCTCAGACGGATGGTCAAACGGAAGCGGTAAATCGCACGTTGGGTAATTTAATTCGCAGCATTTGTGGCGATAAACCAAAACAATGGGATATTTTCTTGCCTCAAGTTGAGTTCGCTTACAACAATGCGGTTCATAGTGCTACGGGTTTGTCTCCTTTCTCTATAGTGTACACAAAGGCGCCACAACACACCTTGGATCTGATTCAGCTACCAAAGGGCAGAACTAACAATGTGACAGCAACTCGTATGGCACAAGAAGTCATGGAAGTACACAAAGAGGTCAAGCAAAAAATTGGAGGACACTAACAAGAAGTGCAAAAGAGCTGCAGATAAGCATCAGAGAAGGCAAGAATTTTCGGTAGGGGATCAAGTTATGGTGTTTCTAAGACGAGAGAGATTCCCAACTGGCACCTATAGTAAACTACAGCCCAAGAAGTATGGGCCTTACGCAATCAAAAACAAGATCAATGATAATGCTTATGTCATTAATCTTCCTAAAAGTATGGGGATTTCAAATACTTTCAATGTCGCTGATTTGTCTCCGTTCTACTCTTCTAATGCACCTCTATACCCGAAGCCGGAGTTCAACTCGAGGACGAGTTTTTTCTAAGTGGAGGAGACTGATGCGGAGGATGTTACTGATGCTTTGAATCAAAATGCCTAGGGGTCTGGACTGAATGTGAGGGTCTGACTGTCTAGAGGGAATGAATGTTCAGAGATAAGGCTGTTTAGTTTCTTATGTCTTTATTGATGATGCACACACGGGTCGGCCCTGCCCGGCCCGGCCCGCCAAAGACAAGCCCACGGACAGGCGGACTAACCCGGCCTGTTCCCTTCTTGTCCGCGGGCCAAGCCCGCTCCGGCCCGCCCGTAATCATGGTACCCAGCCTGCTCCGTTTGCCCGTTTAAATGGGTAGGCGGATCCACAGGTTTTTTTTTTTCCAGAAATTCAAAAGGAAGGAAATGAAGGAATGGAGAGTCGAACCCTTACCATAGCAAGTTAACTAAGCACTTATCCACTGTGGCACTTGCTTGTATATGCCAATAGTTAGATTGTTTAATATTTGTAATTTTTACATGCACCTTTAAGCCTTAGTATGGCTACATAAATTGATGTCTGTCAAATTTTTTTATATGCACCTTTGATTCATCTTCTCACTGCTACTCTAAAAACATGTACTCCCTCCGTCCCAGACCAAGGGTTCATGGGGGATATTTCACGGTTTTTAAGAAAAATGAATAAAGTGGGTAAAAATTAGAGAAGATAGAATGTAAAAGTTAAATGTGTGGTAGAAAATAGGAGAGAGAATGTAAAAGTTAAAAATATTTAATAGGAGAGAGAATGAGTGGGAGGAATAGTAGTTAAATATGTGGTAGGGAATAGGAGAGAGAATGTATAAGGGTATAATGAATGGTTTTTTTGTAAATATATAGAGATGATAAGGGTATAAATATATTCAAAAACTTGCCATTTATGGAAATGAACTCTTGGTCTGGGACGGACCAAAAAGGAAAGATGAACCCTTGGTCTGGGACGGAGGGAGTATTTTGCTTTAAAAATTAATAAAACAATTTTTTTAAAAATTAATAAAACAATTTTTTTTAAATTAATAAAACAATTTTTTTTTAAATTAATAAAACAAATTTTTTTAAAATTAATAAAACAATTTTTTTTTAAAATTAATAAAACAATTTATTAAAAATATCAAAGGCCTTAAAATATAATTTAATTAAAGAAGTAGACCATTGACCAAAGTGAAGATGTATGTATATTAATATTACTGACTGAAGACTGAAGAGTGAAAAAGAAGTAGACCATTGACCAAGTGAAGATGAAATGCAGGCTTTGCGGACGGGCTGGGCAGGCCCATTTCTGCCCGCAGGCTTGGCCCGGCCTGCTCCAATTAATCCAAGTCCGCTCCGCTGGCGAATGACGGGCTGGGCTTCACGGGCCTACTCGCGGACAAGGCAGGCCACGGGCTGGCGGGCCACGGGCCACCGGGCTGGCCCATGGAGTTGGGCCCATATTGTTCATCTTCAGTCTTTATTCATGTATTTCATTTATTTCAACTCTATATAAACCTCTCCATACTGAGAAGGACAACTTTTGATTGATAAATAATACTCCCTCCGTCCCAATAGTAGCTTCCCATTTTGCCATTTTGGGTGTCCCGTTAATAGCTTCCACTTTCCTTTTTTGGCAAAGAAATCTTCACTATTCCCTCCACTCATTCTCTCTCCTCCATTATTTTAATACTCACAACACCATTATAATTTACTATTCTCTCCACTCATTCTCTCTCCTATTTTCAAATTACACTCACATCATTTTTACTTCCCCCCCAATTCCTTAATTTGCGTGCTGCCCAAAAAATGGGCAGCTCTTATTGGGACGGAGGGAGTATAAACTTTCAGATTGTAATCTGTTACTTCTTTGAGTGCTTACGATGCGTCACTATAATTCAATGCTAGTTCCTGATATTATCTACTTCACTACTTCTATAAGAAGATTATTTTTGATCTTTTGGTTTCAATTTGATCGGATTTTGATTATATATTATACTCCCTCCGTCCCACGTAAATGCGGACATATTTCCATTTTGGTCCGTCCCACGTAAATGTGGACTGTCAAAAATGGAAACAAATATTCACTATTTCACCCACTCATTCTCTCTCCTACTTCACTTTTACACTCACAACATTCTCTCTCCTAACTATTCCTCCCACTCATTCTCTCTCCTATTTAATTTTTCATACTCACAACATTTAACTTTTTCTCTTTCTTACATCACTTTTCCTTAATTCCCACACCCAAAAAGTTAGTCCACATTTACGTGGGACGGAGGGAGTAAACATTTAAAATTATAATACTCCTTGCGTCCCATAGAGATGTTTCCATTTGCCATTTTTGTTTGTCCCAAAAAGATACTCTTATTTCTAAAATTGTTAGGTTAAAATCATTGAATTTTCAAAATTGCCAACCAAGGAAGAAGAGGTAGAGAGGAGAGGATGAGAGACAACCAAGGAAGAATGAGTAATTGATTAATAATTAAACCTCATTAAGGGTAGTGATGTAAATGAAAATTGGATGTTAAATTTTTTGAATAGTTAAATGGGACTATCATTACGGGACGGGAGTAGTTCACATCCTTCATACCTTTATGGTCAGTTTGGCAACTCAATTCCAAGCCTTGCTATTGGAATGGGAAGAACACAATTAAGTCCACTGAACAACATTGTTTTTCAATTCTAATGCCATGTCTTTGTATTGGGTCGCCAAGATTACCCTTAAACGTAGTTTTCAAGAGATATTGATATTGTTTCCTAAACCGTAATAGAAGTATCTAAAATTTAATGTGATCTACTACCATGCTGAAATAAAAAGTGGACTCTTTGGCTGAGTGCAAAATAATGTGTTACAATGCTACTCCATCCTACAAAACTATTTCACCTCATCTATTTTCCTACCCCAAGGGATTTAAACCCTTTGAAAATGCAACAGATTTTATAATGGAGAGATCAAAGTATCAATTGTTACGGTCTAGCCCCTGCGGTTGTGGTAAAAAATGTAATAGTTTTTCATGGTAATAGTGGTTTAAGACTAAGATCATGTTCTTGGCTCTCAACATGATACTTCATTTTCTGGGCATCACAGATTCAGATTTAGATTGAGCTGTGTTTCAATAAAACCTGAAATCAGTTATATTTTAAAGAAATAAAAAGAAATATAACCGATTTCAAGTATTTTGGTAATCTCTTTTACTTATAAAAAGCAGTTATCGTTCAATGGCTTGTACTTATTGAATTTATGCAGCTAGTTATGGGGGTTGTTCATTGTATATGATTTTGTGTGGATTTTTGTAGGTCTACATTGAAGCTGAAAACATGAGGCTGGAGCAGGAAACTTGTCAGTTCTCTTCGAAGGAAATAATTATTAAAGTGGAATATAAATATTGTCCCAATCTCACCATTATAGACACTCCGGGACTTGTTGCTCCTGCCCCAGGCCGGAAAAATAGAGCGTTACAGGTCCAATCTCATGCCACAAATTTATAAAGCAACTTTTTGCCTTTGTACAACATCATTTCATCCTAATATTATGTCGCTAATCTTTGTGCCCACCACATGACAGGCTCAAGCTCGTGCCGTGGAGTCCTTAGTACGTGCGAAAATGCAGCACAAAGAGTTCATTGTATTATGCCTCGAGGACTGCAATGACTGGAGCAATGCAACAACACGGAGGGTGGTAATGCAAGTATGTACTTCTATAGAAGTATACTCATTTACGATTACAGTTGAATAATTTTTTAGGAATCTCACTGGTATGTATTATTGAAGCCATTTATTACATGTGAAAAAGAAGTGAAAGTTTGAGTCTTTATGTATCATGTGCAGATTGATCCTGAACTTTCGAGGACCGTAGTTGTGTCGACAAAGCTTGATACAAAAATACCTCAGTTTGCACGTGCTTCAGATGTTGAAGTTTTTCTTTCACCACCTGCGTCTGTGCTTGATGGCTTCATGCTAGGCGATTCACCCTTTTTCACATCTGTGCCTTCTGGAAGAGTTGGTACAGGACGTGAGTCGGTTTACAGATCCAATGAAGAGTTTAAACAGGTTTATACCTTTCACTTCTTAATCTTCTGTTTTAGCCTCTTAGTTAGAAAGATCGATAAAATCTTAATTGGTGTCTTCATCAACCTTCGTGCACATGTGATTTTACTGGAATATACCATAACCTTCACAACCAAGTGTTAATGTAGTCACCTGATAATAAATTTTGTTATGTTGTATACTCTCCATCCCAGAAAGTTAATCTCATTGTCTTAGTGATACCTTTTTAGAATGTGTCTTTACTTGTTTGTACCTCTTTAAATTGCAATAGAATCATATCTTCGTTTAAAAATGGGACATATTTTGGGCAACACAAAATGAAAAGCGGGACTATCTCTTGTGAGGGAGGGAGTATATTGTCATGGATGCCACTTTTTGTCATGAATCTAAAACCGTTCTGATTCTTCTGAAACTATTGCGCTTATTGACATATTGATTTTCATCCACAAAGCGTAGTTGCAACTATGTGCAATATTTCAAAAGCCAGAGTTCTGCTGCAAAAGTTAAGCTTTGATACCGGAAATGATACCGGAAATAATAATGGATTTCTGAAGCAGTTCCGCAGTAAAGTTGTTATTGAATTACTTGTAAGATATGGAGGAATGGCCAGTTGCAGTTTGTTTACATTCGTAATCTGCATCATTCATTTATTTTAGTCACATCCTATGAAGTAAGGGATTTTTAGGTGTTTGTCTAGTTTGAATCTCTGGTTACAACGAATGCTTTCTTATCAGATTCATCTAGAATATCGATAGTTATTATGTTAACCATTTTTTTCATTTTCTTGACCATTGGTCGGTAGATCCCCTGGAATTCACCATGAGCAGGTTGGAGCCGATAGCACAAATGACTATTTGAACATATGCTTGTTTGTTTGAAGCAACAAGAAACACTAAGGACGAATTGGACTGTCCTTTTAGACAACCAGTATTATATAATATAACAGCTATGAATCTGTAGCCATTCAAGTTCAAACTTAAGGTTTGAACACCATCTATAATTTGATAGCAAGTTACTTTTGTAGCGCTTTCAAGTTCAAATAAACCATCCATTGTGCTTTGGTATTTGTTTCTTAGTTTTAATGTTCAGTAAAAAGCTATGAGCAGCTAGTCTTCAATCTTTCAACATAACTAGGAAACATAAATCTGACATTGATATAGCCAAAATATTATGTATTCTATGCGCTCTCTCACTCCCTTTTCTCCCTCTCTCTATCTCTCTTGCGTGCACATGCTTGCTGCATATGAACAAGAACCCTTAATCCATGCATTGTCTCCTGCCGAGCATGCCTGAGTGAATTGGGTTCTTCTGCGAACCAATAAAACGTATGGCACACCATTTGCTATCAGTGACGGATCCAGAAACAATTTAATATGGGTGCACAAAAAGAAAAACAGTACTATTAATTTAACTTTGGGTTATTTAATTGATAGGGTGAAGTACTTACCACTATACTACAACAATTTATGATAGTGGGTGCTAGTATAAAGCGTGGATCCCCCACTGTTTGCTATTGATGGTATATGCTTATAGCTGCTGATTGAGTTTGGAGTCCAGCTTACCAAATCTATTTATCTTCTACATGAAGTTTGAGATGTAAGCTTCTCGTGTCGGTGGATTTTCTTGTGTGTAGCCCGGCCTAGATTATCTTTCTTGCGTTTATGTTCCAGCTTACTTTTACAAAAATACATAAGATTCTACTCTCTGAACCCTTTCACCCTCTGCATGCATCTTTTACAGTATTCATATTTTTGTAGTCCTTGCTGTAGGCAATCTCTTTAAGGGAAATGGAAGATGTGGCATCATTGGAAGAGAAGTTGGGTCGGTCACTTTCAAAGCAAGAAAGAAGCAGGATAGGTGTGAGCAGCCTTAGGCAATTCTTAGAGCAGTTGCTGCAGAAAAGGTACAGGGGTATTCATCATGCTTGTTTAACTATATTTCGTTTAATGACGACTTGAATGTTAACTGAATGTTTGAGATATTGTTACAAGGTATATGGACAGTGTCCCATTGATCATTCCACTTCTCGAGAAAGAGTATCGTAGCACAACAAGGAAGCTGAATGACATAAATCATGAACTGAGGTTAGTAGTGTTAATGATGATTGGGTCACTTAAGATTTAAACATTAGTTATTGAATGCAAAGTTTGTAATTGCTTTTTTTGAAGGAAGTGAAAAGGGAATGAGCTGCTGCTATCTGTTGTTTTATTGCTTTGTTTCATGGTTTTTTCTTTATTTCTTTTTTGTTTTCTAGTGAATGATTGGCTCGGTGTTTTCTTTCTGTGTTCTCGTAGCACTCTAGATGATGTCAAATTGAAGGAGAAAGGAAGAGCTTTTCATGATCTGTTCCTGACCAAGGTTTCTATCTATCAAGTCCTCATGCTCATTTTGAAATATCTTACTACTCACTTTTTTTTAGTGCAATTACCCCCCCTCCCCTCCTCAACCCACAATAAATGAATAATGGTTAAAATAGTTAATCAGAGTAAAATAAATAAGTGATAAAAAAATAGTGTGTTTACGAAAATTTTAAAAGTGGTTAGGCCAGAGGTTCACCACAATTCTTTGAGTGCTCAACTGGACAGTCCACATTTTCTATTCCTTTTCTCCACCTTATGTATATACCATAGGGAGTGAATCTTTTAGCAGGCATATGTCATCTCCTAACAAAGATGCATCATAAACAACAATTTTCGTTGCTTTGTTTAGTCCTGGGGATATTCATGGCCAAAGCTTATGCTAAAAAAGTAGAAGCAGTTCAGGTGATAAACACAGGCTTGAGCTGTAAATATTCTCTTATTTCATTGTACGAAGATTTTTGAACAGTGCTCTCCAATTATATTGAATTGGAGTAACTCAGATTTGGAATATTATCATCTGAGTATTATTTCTTGTTATGCAGTTATCGTTGCTACTGAAAGGGACAGTCGTTGCACCTCCTGATAAGTTTGGTAAATCATATTAATCTTGCTAAACTTGGGATACACATCAGTGTGCGTATATATATATATATACACATATATGTATGTATATATATATATATATATATATATATATATATATATATATATATATATATATATATATACATATATATATATATATATACATATATATATATATATATTAGTGTTCTAAAAGACCCCGCCTAAGGGCGCCTAGGCCCCGCCTAGGCGCTAGGCCCCTCTCCAACGCCTAGTTCTAAGCCCCGCCTAGGTCCCGACTAATCCCAACTAATCCCGACTAGTCCCCGCCTAGGCGCTAGGCCCGGCTCCGCCGCCTAGCATCCGCCTAGCGCTTTTTAGAACCTTGATATATATATATATATATATGTACATATATATATATATATATATATATATATATATATATGTACACACATATACATACATATATTTATGTACACACATATACATACATATACATATATATATATATATGTACATATGTACATACATATATATATACATATGTACATATGTACATATATACTCCCTCCGTCTCGGACCTTGGTGCCTAGTTTGACTTTTCACGTAAATTAAGGAGGGAGTATTATATTGAAAGTGTTGTGAGTGTGAAATAAAATAGGAGAGAGAATGAGTGGAGGGAATAGTAAATTATAATGGTGTTGTGAGTATTAAAATAATGTAGGAGAGAGAATGAGTGGAGGGAATAGTAAAAATTCCTTTCCATTTTAGGAAATGTGCACGCAAGTTTGGGACGCCCAAAATGGAAAGTGTGCACGTAGGTACGGGACGGAGGGAGTATATATATATATATGTACATATATATATATATGTATGTACATATATATATATACATATGTATTATATATATATATGTATGTACATGTATATATATATGTACATATATATATACTAGTACATGCCCGTGTTCAAGGATACGAGTTTTTTTTTTATTTAAATTTTTTTTTTTAAGGACAAAATAAAAAAGGGACAAATGTATGAGGGCAAAATAGAAAATTTGTCTATTGTAACTGTTCAAAGAACTGTTCATTATTCATAGGGGGTTGGATTTATACTTTAGATATATATATATATATATATATATATGTATATATGTATATATAATAAGTTTGGTAAATCATATTAATCTTATATATATATATATATATATATATATATATATATATATATATATATATATATATATATATATGTATGTATATATGTATATATATATGTATGTATATATGTATATATATATGTATGTATATATGTATATATATATGTATGTATATATCTATACATATATTTTCAATAAATTTAGCGTTCAGCGAATAAGATGTTATATTGCCATTGTAATTAATCTCATACATTTTCCCTTTGTTTGTGGTTTTTATTTTATATTAGTTATTTTCTTTTTCAGAACTATGGTTTATGATGTTTCATTGCAGGGGAAACACTACACGATGAAAGGGTTAATGGTGGAGTATTAAGTGCTACGGATGGACTCCAGTTCCCGCACAAGCTAATACCTGTAAGCTTCGAAAGTTTCTTGCTTTTATTCCTCGTATTAGGTTAGTTTTGCGTGTCATCCATATTTGTTGTATTATGATGTGATATCCCTTATCATACATCGGAAAAATGTGGGTTTTGATTGTCATATATAAATCTCCACTTATTACTACTGGATACCAATAACATCCATGGACTTTTGGGTCTGCATGTGGTGAGCCACATGGATCCAAGTTGTTTGTGCTTAATGGTCCGTACGTGGTGCTTATGTAGCGTACCAAATTTTCGGGCTCGGGTCATTACAAATGGTATCAGAACGAAACCCCAGCCTTAAGGCTTGAGAGCTAGAACATGGGTACGATCTTGGTATTCGATTTAGACCTTGCCAAAGTCGGCAAAGATTTGAGTGGGAGAGAATGTGATATGCCTCATCGGAAAAATGTGGACTTTGATTGTGATATACAAGTCTACATATTACTACTGGGCACCAACAATATCCATGGATTTCTGGGTGAGTCTGTAGTAAGCAAGTGGACCCAAGGTGTTTGTGCTCAGTGACCCCCGCGTGGTGTTTATGTATCGGATCGGATTTTTGGCTCGACTCGTTACATATGGCAAGTGATACTTGCCGAACAGTATGGATACAATTTGAAGAAGTGGAGGGGAAGGAGCTGGTGTTTGGACAAACTTCAGGGGAGAGCTTTTTATTAGATTTCTAACAGGAGTTAATGCCGAGGAAAGTTTTGAATCAAAAACTTTAGTAGAATGACATATTTGACATAAAAATAGTACAAAGGCAAATGCACAACCAAAAGATTAGTACAATGGCAAATTTTATTGATTTCCCATTTTTATAACACCAATTATATTTATTGATTTTTACAATATGCACAATTTTAAGTGGAACACTTGTTTCGCTATTAAATACTTTTGCACTGTAAATAAATTGTACTCCTTAACAATGGCTCCTTCACTTAAACACAAATAACGTTTGTACCTAAAACACATACTCCCTCCATCCCATATATGTTGGGGAATTGGTGGTCTCTGAGCAATACTTGTCCCCAAGCGTACAATAAAGAGATAACATGCATGCAACATCCACATGAAATGTAAGAAAAGAAGAAAACACACAATTTGTTCACCCGGATCATCCCTTCGGACTACATCTGGGGGCACTACCAAGCCATGATATCAACTAATATCACTAAATCTGTTGTGTTACAATATTTGCTCATATTTAAAACAATAAACATAGCCTCCGAATCATGCACACCCTCACAAAAATAAATCCTATACATCTTTTAGTTAGACCACATATGGAATGCCCCTAAGGGCCCCCAAGACCCACCATTGTCTTGGCTCTCTTTGTTGATCTCACAGATTCTATCTGGCTAACACAAATTAGCGACAACTAATTTGATCAAACAAGCAACATAATATTTTAGGTCATCACTTGTATTAATAGGAACAACAAACCTAAATCCTCAGAATTCTAATTCATTCTCCAAGAAGTAAACTGCTTCTTTCCCATGAAAAGTATTCCGTTTCCAAAAGGAGTACATGCCACAAAAGGAAATCAAATCGCTGCTACAATTTTGGCCTTTTCCTTCTTTCGCTAGGTTTGTATCCAATCCCAACACCATAAAACCTTACCCATATACTATTGAGAGTGGGAATTAAGGAATAGTGTTATAAAAGTAGGTGTTGTGGGTGGGTAGGAGAGAGAAAGTGGGGTAGACAATAGTAAGTGGATAGTTGTTGTGAATACAAGTGGGTTCCATTAATAAAAAAATATTGTAAAATTTTCTTTTTAGGAAGTGTGACTTACCATTGGGAACAAAATGGGTAATGTTCTATGGGATGAGGGAGTATATTTTTTGTAGGTTTATTGCTAGACAGTACAAATATACTCCCTCCATTCTTAAATGTCTATGCTTTCCAAAATTTTTGTCTTAAAATGAATGCCTAATTTTGGTGAGATCATTAAGGGTCTTTATGTTCTTAAACTACTAAAAATACTGATGTTTAATATATTTGCAAATGTCCCTCTAAATGAAAATTGGACATTCATTTAGGAACGGAGGGAGTTAGAAATTTATGTGAAATTCTTGAAAAGTTGGGGTACTACAGAATACTGATGATCATATTTTGATGGTATCGTATACTCCCTCCGTCCAGTTACATACTTCACACTTTCTATTTTGGGCGTCCAATTACATACTTCACACTTTGTCTCCTACATTATTTTAATACTCACAACACCATTATAATTTACTATTCCCTCCACTCATTCTCTCTCCTATTTTACTTTTACACTCACAACATTATATCATTATTTTTTTCCTTAATCCACGCGTGAACAGTAACCGTGAAGTATGTACTTGGACGGAGGGAGTAATTGTAATTAAATAACCCATATCGATCCATTTGCCTACTCTCAAATGGATGCTTGATAGTACCAGCATATGCCCTCCGTTGCACAACAATGTGCACAAAATTGGGGAGTGCACGGGAATTTAGGAGAGATTATCTAAAATTAAAAGTATTGTGAGTGGAAAAGTGGTTGTGAGTATGAAAAGTGTGATAGGGTTTGCTAGTGGGGTCCACACACAATCAAGTTAGTGAGTATGACACGTGGGGTAGGATAAATATAATAATAATAAAAATTGTCCATTTTAGGAAAGTGGGACTCAATGGGACACTCAAAAGGGAAGTTTGTGCACATTGTTATGGGACGGAGGGAGTATAAGTTAAGTCGCAGCATGTTTCTGCTATTCATTACATTTGGTTCCACAGTTTTTTTTTCTTTCTAAATATTAAAACCGTTTTCCAAATTTGCACAGAATGCAGGTATGCGTCTTTATGGAGGAGCACAATATCATCGCGCAATGGCTGAGTTCCGCTTTGTTGTTGGAGGATTCAAATGCCCTCCAATTACAAGGGAAGAAATTGTTAATGCATGTGGAGTGGAAGATATTCATGACGGAACAAACTATTCTAGGTCCACACTGCTTTTCAGCTTATTCATTTTCACCTACTATCAAACAGTTATTTGGTTTTTCTGTTTTGAATTCATAGCTCCTAACATGTTCTTCTTTTTATTCAAAAATGTAGGACTGCTTGTGTCATTGCTGTTGCAAAGGCTGGTGATACATTTGAACCTTTTCTTCATCAGGTGATTAGTTCGGTGCTAGTGTCACGTTACTTTTTTCCTTTTCTTATAATCAAATAATGACCTGGGTACAACTTTAGGGGTATACCGGGATATATAAGTGGTCGCCAGAAGAACAACAGTATCATGTTTATCGGCACAGTGATCTGGCTTATTTATCTGAACCCTTCAGTATATATTTAGTTCAAATGACATTAGTTTGATGACTGATTCGTGAATTAAAGATTTTCATCAAATAGAAAAAGTCACAGATATAAGGATTTTTATGTCTCAGGCACTTGAACTCTTAAAATCCTATAACTCTTGACAAATATGAATTCTCATCAACCGATCTTTTGCGAATGTATCTCTTTGGCGCTCAAACTCTCAAGTTATTTGTATTAAAATCCTATAACTCTTGACAAAAGTCTCATCAACTGATCTTCTGCGAATGTATCTCTTTGGACTTTGGCGCTCAAACTCTCAAGTTATTTGGTTGATTTGCATGGTTTATTTTTTGATTAGAGTACCAATCATTGCTTTGTTTTCTCTTCATATTGTTGACACTTGTGGCCAAAGTGCCTAACTAAGCCTCTGTTTTTTGGGTGCAGTTGGGCAGTAGGCTCTTGCACATTCTGAAGAGATTGCTTCCCATCTCTGTGTATCTTCTCCAGGTATGACATCTATTTAATAATTTATTTACTAGTATCTGGCATTTTCTACTTAAGGGTTTCTTGATTTTCATGGAATTAGCACTTTATCATCTGTGTTTTATTAAGTTGTTATTTTTATACATCATGCTAGTATTTCTTTCCAACAGAAAGATGGTGAATTTTTAAGTGGCCATGAAGTGTTCCTGAGGCGTGTTGCTTCTGCCTTCAACAACTTTGCAGAATCCACAGAAAGATCATGCCGCGAAAAGTGAACCACCTTGCTTTATTTTTATCCATTTAGTTCATATCCGTTATTTTATTATCATGTTTGAACTGCCTTTAATATGTGGGAACAGACATTACCATAGGGATGTATTGATCAGTATAACTTAACTTTCATTGGTTCCATTGGCTTTATAAATTACGGACTTATCCCTACAAGGATTATCAAAAGGCTATTCACCTTCCTTAGCCTTATCCATTGTAGTAGGCAGATTTTAAGTCGAAGTGCATGCTTTTGTCACCTTGAGCATCTTATTGTCTCCTTTCCGTAGAATATCTGGGATACCTAATGGAGACGTCATTTCCTTTTCAGCACTGTTGCATTCGAACAATCTCCTTGAAAATAAGCTTCCCATTTATACGACATCCTATCATTTTCAGATTCAAATAAAAAAGTTAGAGCATACTCCTTCCGTCCCACTCGAAAAGGCACAAAATTTCATTTTGGGTGTTCCATTTAAAAAGGCACACTCCCAAAATGGAAACTTTTTAATACTTCTTTATTCATGGGACCCACTAGTCATTCTCGCAATAACTATCCACTTACTATTCCCTACCCCACAATCTCTCTCCTACCTTTCTTTTCATACTCACAACACTTACTCCACTATACACTTTCCTTAATTCCCGTGCAAGACCCATTTTGTGCCTTTTCGGATGGGACGGAGGGAGTATATTGTTTGTGACAACTGTTTTTAGGTATTTATGCATCTCATGAAGGTTTGACTTGTCAAGTGGGACATTGTGTGTGTAATACCACATGCTACATCGACTAGGTGTTGAAGTTTAGTGTGCTATATAAGTGGCCACACACTACTACTAGGCACCAACATATCTTAAGCATTTGGGTGACATGTAGTAGGCCTAGTTGATTCAGATGCTTAGTAGGCCAGTGCATGGTGCTTGTGTAGTGGATCGGGTTTTCGAACCCAATTCGTTACAATGTGGGATTCAGGGGCTCGTCTTGATCTATATACTCTTAATGATTATCCATCTTCTGTGTCTATTCCCCATCTATTGTCCAAATTCACCATATTAAGTTGGGAGGAGCAAGATGGCGGTGCTATTGCTAAAGTGTAACGATTAAGAAGTGTTTTCTACAATTCATAATGTTGGAGGAAGTTCAGAAATGACTTCCTATAACAAACATTTTTCTTGTATTTTCATATATTTGCCAGTGATGTTTATCCGTTCATGAACTCTACAAATTTCTTATTTTCTTTGTGCTGCGAGTTATTTTTGTTTTCTTATTGTGGGGGGTGGGGTGAGCTTCTGACCAAAATATTCTCTTTGTTCCTTTGTAACCTCTTGCAGATGTATGGAGGATCTAGTAAGCACTACCCGCTATGTGACTTGGTCCCTCCACAATAAGGTTGCCATCGGTTGAAATTGAGGCCTTCGCGATTGATATCATTAGCATTTCAAATTGGGACTTTATATTTTATTTTATTTTTTAATTATTATTACTTTTAAAAAATTAATGGCACGATAAGTCATCTTCATTTCAACGTCACTTGGTATTATGCATTTGAGGATTTGCAGAATCAGCATCTTTGCGACAAATTTACTTATCCAGAAGAACAAAAACTTTGTCAGAATTTTTTGTGTGCCTTTCTTTATTTTTCATTTAGATCGTTTTTTTTTTTTTTTGTTAGAAATCTTTTTGGGAATAGAATATATGAAGTTCCTCCCTGTTTATCTTTTTAACTGTCGTTCTCTCTTGTGGTTAATTTTGCTGCTTTCGTCTACTTACTTATTTTCATAATCTTACAGAACCGAGCTGGATTACGTCAATTCTTGGATTCCTTTGGTGGTACTGAGCAGTCTGGTAGCGGCGGTAATCCTATTATATCTGCCAATCTTTCACAGGAGTCTTCATTTGGTTCCTTAACCAATGATAAACATGATGTTAAGCCACGGACAGATGTAAAAATTAGTCATTTGTCATCAGGCATCGACTCAAGCACAAGTATGCAGACTACAGAAACAAGGCTGGCTGACCTTTTAGATAGCACACTTTGGAACCGAAGGCTTGCTCCTTCATCTGAACGTATTGTTTATGCATTGGTACAGCAAATTTTCCACGGCATAAGAGAATATTTTTTGGCTTCTGCAGAATTAAAGGTAATTTTCCAACCTGGAGGTCATGAGTTCGATTCCCCCACCAGTGGTTAGAGGGAATGACATTGCCCTCCCTAGCATAGCTAGGCGCCTCTGTGAAGTGCATCAAGGGGGGAGCGGTGAAATGTGTTGATCCCCTTCTAAGGAAAAAAAAAAAAAAAAAAAAAAAAAAAAAGAAAAAAAGAAAAAAAAAAAAAAGTTCACATGGAGAAGTTTTCTTCCTTTTGTTGTCCATTTTCTGATACAGAGCCTTTCAATCACAAGGAAAGTACTACTCTTTCCGTCTCATAATAAATGTCGCATTTTGATTTATTTTAGTCAACTTAATTGTAATTTGACAAAAAAATTACTAACATCTAATAATTTTGCATGAGATTTTATACTCCATCCGTCCCAAAATGGTCTTCCTACTTCTTTTGCCGTTACTACAAATGAACTTTGAGCAGTAAGTATAGGTTGATTAAATTATACTAATGTAAATCTAGAACTTGTAATTGATACACCATTAACAATACTATCAATAACAAGTTTTACATTTTCATTAGGATTATTAAATCAACCTAAAATAATTGCTCAAAGTTCATTCGCAGTAATGGCAAAAAAGTGGGAAGATCATTTTGGGACGGAGGGAGTACAATATAATCGATAGTATTTTTAACAAATTTTAGACTTTCATGAGTATTATTAAATTTTCGTCAATCTTTGGTCAAGGTCCAAAAATGTCAAGATGCGACATTTGTTATGGGACGGGGGGAGTAATAGTATATATCTGCTGCTCATGTTCCTACTAATTACTGATGCATGGTTTATGCTTGCAGTTCAATTGCTTTCTGTTAATGCCAGTTGTGGACAAATTGCCTGCACTTCTACGTGAGGATCTTGAATCTGCATTTGAGGATGACTTGGATAACGTGTTTGACATTACTAACCTGCGGCATTCACTGGGACAGAGGAAGCGTGAAGCGGAAGTTGAGATGAAGCGGGTATCAATCAGTTCTTGAAATGTCATACTCCCTCTGTCCCTAAATGAATGTCGAAAAACTTATTTTCCACGGTGACTAAGAATGCTAGCTTTTGTCTTCTTAACTCATATGTTCCATGGTTTGGTATTTTGCAGGTACAGAGACTCAAAGAGAAATTTAGACAGATCCATGGACAACTAAATTTACATCAATCCATTTAGAGTCCATGATTCTTGTTGAAGTCTCTGCTTTGCGCGTCATCAAATTCTATTATCTCCAATACTGTAAACACTCAAAACGTGTAGCTCCAATTTGCAGGAATATGATTCTTTCCTTGTTCTTCTTCATTTGGCCATGTTACTGATATCCCTATATAGAAGTAGAATGACTATATCTTAAATCCATTGTAAGCTAGAATGTCAGATATCTTGAACTGTATTAAACTCGATTGCAAGAATCTGTGTGGAAAACTGCACTAAATTTCTCTGTCTAAGCCTTCCCATGTTTGTGATTTTTGCTGGAAATTCTCTCATCCCCTGTCCCGAATCTTAAGCAATTCGCTTTACTGCCACTTCAGACCCAATAAGATTTCTTTCTCTAAATCCCCTTGTGGCAGCTACAAGCCACTTCCCACTTCCAACACTTGCATTTTTCTCATCCGCATTTCTAACCGTACGCTTGATATAGCGAAGACCTAATAAATAGGACTAAAGTTAGACAAGCTAAAGTGATTCCTATAGCAAATCCTTTCCTAAGAGTTACCTTCACCGCTCCCCAAGACCTTGTAGATTTGGGTTGCGGTTATATTTTTTCTAACTAAGACTAAGATTGAAAAGTAAAAAAAGGGTTTGGGTTTGAATTTGAATGTGGCGGTGATGGTAGTTGCGGTGGTGTTAATGAGTTTCCAAAATGTAATGAAATGCTCCAAAAATATAAAGGATGGTAGTTACACGAGGTCACATGTCTAATTTTTGTTACGTTTTAGTGATGGAATGAGAACATTTAAAAAGATGTGAAAGTACAGTGATGACATTTGAAAAAAAAGGTTCATTGAGCACATTGAAAATCGGCCAAAAGTTGGGTGACCTAAATATGAATTTTGCCTAAATTGTAAAAATCTACTGTGTATAACTACAACTTAACAAATATTAACAGGATTCAATTTCCATATCCTCTTACGCCAATCTTTCCTTACTATTGCCTGCCGCCTCGACTCCAACGACACTGTCCTCAACCACCCCCTTTCGCCAAATTTGTTATCAATCACACGGTCTGCAAACAACTCAATTCATCTGAAAATTTCTCCCAACTTCTTTCAATGTAGAACCAGAGGTGGGAATATTGATTTCCAGTTGGACCAAGTAATAACTTACGGCAGTTCTAAACCCAGCCCTAAAATTGTTTTGAAATTTGGC
Organism: Adenophora triphylla var. japonica; assembly: GCA_022495995.1. Taxonomy (NCBI): domain Eukaryota; kingdom Viridiplantae; phylum Streptophyta; class Magnoliopsida; order Asterales; family Campanulaceae; genus Adenophora; species Adenophora triphylla. The sequence continues at coordinate 736,739 of JAFEMH010000443.1, forward strand.
ACAACTTTAGGTTGTGTTTGGTAGACTTAATTGCTTGTTGCTGCTTAATGGTTTCTTTTTGTTCAAATTCAAACTAAGTATCTCTACATTAATTAAAGGGCGAATAACATTTTTGGCTCCAAAGTTTGAGGTGTTTTTAAGATGGACCCCATTCTATCACTAATAATATAGGGTACAAAGTTCATATTCTGTTAACATTTTAGGGTTTTTAACCAATTTTGTTAAAAAATTCGTTAAATGATTACGTGCAAGTCACGTGTCATTTAATGGAGAATGTTTTTTAACACAAATTCTTTCGTTTTTGTTTTAATCTAAATTAAATGAAAATAATTTAACCATATGGTCCCTAAAATGATTTATAACTTTATAAGATTTCAGAAATACCCTTTTACCCCAAACAAAACCTTACCCCTTCTCTCCCCTCTCACACACATACTTTGTCTCTCTCTCTCTCTTTTTAACTTTCTCTCTCTACCCCATCTCTCCGGTCAACCCCTCCCTCCCCGTTCGACAATCCAACCCGACCCACCTCCCACCCTTCGCAAAGTCTTCAACTTCCATCTGCAAGCCGCAGCTCTACCCTAACCCCTCTTCCAACCTCGCCGCCCCACTTCGGCAACCCTCTCCCTCTCTGCTTCGCAATTTCTTCTTTTTTTTTCGGTTGTCTCCTCCCTCTAGATCTGTCAAGAAAGAAGCTTCTGATTTCCAAATACTGTATTAGTTTTTTTAATCATATTTTAATTTTATTCATTGTGTTTGATTTCATTGTATTTTGAATCTGCTATCCAAGGTGTTTGATTCTAATTTCATGGTGTTTAATTTTTAAATGTTTCTGTGCATTTGATTTTATTGTGTTTTGAATCTCATGTTATTGTTTTCATTGTAATGAAACATATTATCAGTAAAATTGATGGATTCATGTTTGATTTTCCTGTAATCACATATTCTTTCGTCCCATATTATTCAGAAAGAAAGAAAAAATTGATGGGGAGATGGTGATGGTGAAATGAAAACATTTACTTGACAAATCTAGAGGGAGGAGATAACCGGAGAAGAAGAAGAAATTGCGAAGCAGAGAGGGAGAGGGTTGCCGGAGTGGGGCGGCGAGGTTGGGGTTAGGGTAGAGTTGCGGCTTGCAGATGGAAGATGAGGAAGAAGATGGGATAGAGAGAGAAAGTTAGAGAGAGAGAGAGAGAGAGAGAGAGAGGGGAGATGAGGGGTAATATTTTTTTGATACAAGGGTAGTTCTGAAATTTTATAAAGTTATAATCTGTTAAGGGATCATATGGTTAATTTATTTTCATTTAATTTGCATTAAAACAACAAAATAATTTGTGTTAAAAAATATCCTCCGTTAAGTGACACGTGACTTGCTGTAGACACCCCATTCTGAACACATCGGAGCAGATTAATACCACTCTAAGTCTCGCCTTGAGTCAAGAGTAGAAATCCACCATTTCGTCAAGTTTTGACTAACGACCGTTAGTTTGGAATAAATTGCATACGAGATAACGAGGGAATGACAGAATTGTCCTCTAGAAGCCTTGTCTCGTGCGGAACGTACGTGTCCCGCTCGATACTAAGCCCCTGCAGATGTGCAGAAGCCAGTTTCCTCGTCGATTTCAACCTCTTTCTTGATAAAACCTTATCAATCCAGTCATCCAATAGAATTTGGGTTCTGGAACCTTTCCAGGGTATTTTACCTCTCAACCTTCACATCTCCAACACCTATAAATACTTGAAGACTTTTAGTATTTCAGATCCCAGACTTTTCAGTCAAAACCCCCACATTTACTGGTTTCTCTCCCTGAAAGATTCCTGTAAACCACCCTAAAATCACCTAAAAAGTTTGTTTATCAACCTTGTTGATCAACAAACATCAAAGCCCGAATCAAGGACCGTGGCGAAGCTCTGTCCACATCAAGGTTCGACTCTAAACTTGAGTCGAAGCTCTGTCCAAATCTCTTCACAAGGTAATCTTCCTTTCCCTTTCTAATTGATTGTTAGAGTGATATAATACATCAAACCTAGGATCGGCCTAGAGCCTCCCCAAATCATGGGGACGGTCTCGAAGCAATCGATCCTATATTCCGTTTAACCTTGTTAAATGGACTCTTTTACTTATTTAATTAAAATGTCTTTTTTTCTTTGAAAACCTCTCTTTTTAGCAAGACCGATCTCCGGATTGGGTGGAATGGGTGCTCCTTGACCTTCTCATTCCATAACCTAAGCCCCGAACCCAAAATCTCTTTTCAAATGGTTTTTCTATATTTTCAAACAAATAATATAGGTGGCGACTCAAAAAGATGTTAAACAAAAACACACGCATCGCTACAGTGGTGACTCTGTTGTGGACTTTAAATTTAAAGTGGCTTAAACTTGCGTTAATAAAAAGAGGTTTTCAAAAAAAAATCGTTTTTTATATTCAGATCAAGCTAGTCTCGCACGAGACAATCTGTTTCGCGTGAGAAAATGCTTCGGCAATCTGTGTGTCTTCTGATTTTCCCTGTTCTTCTCAAGATCCAAGATGAGAGTCGAACGTGCAAGGGGGATTCCAGATTACATTATCTGCGGAGTTCTTTCATCTTAAGGCCTCCCTTAAGATGTAAAAACTAGAATTCGTAGTTAGTTTAAATAATTGATTATTATTTATAAACTGCGTGTGATTGAGTTTTTTTTTATTAAAGTTCGGTCCATTGGGAATTCGGGAGTTATAATTAAATTATTTATCTCTCTCTCTCCCATTAAGTGGAACTACGACGGCCTGAGTCTTCCTAATTTGGGAGAAACGTAGGCAACCACTTGGTGCGGCCATTATCTGTTTTTCTTTTGTTTTAAAAAAAAAATCTCTATTTTTTCTATCACCTAGATTGACTATCACACACGTGCACTAATGCTATATCTGTCATTGCACTACATACCCTGATTAACCCGGGACCCACACTAAGGACGGATGACGGTAACCACCTAGTCGCCGGTCTCTCCGAAGTTGGATCATCCCACTCCGCGTATTCAATCCATCTAGATTGTCATATCGCGGGAAGCCTAGCCTTCCAGCCCTGCATCGCCACATATCATGTAGTTTGTCTTTTTAGGATTACTCCGTGACCGGTCGATTTGACTCGGTGATCTTTTCTTATTTTTGACCAAAATAAAGCCATGTAAAATTGACCATAAGGAAGGACTCGGAATAGTCCCTTCGGAAAAAGTCCCTTCGGAATGACCCTTTCAGATTTGTCCCTTAAAAAAAAATCCTTCAAACAATCTTACATGGCTTTGTTTTACAAAAATTGGACTGATTACTTAGTCATTAGGTTTTGATAAATACCTTAGAAACCCCTCAAAACGGATTTTCCATTCCGACCAAAAATTAGGTTTAATAAAAATCGACTTTCCGTGTGATTGTCACGTACGAGACTGCCTGTCCCGCGCGGGACAATGTCTTTGTTTGCTGTGATTGAGCCTGAACCGTTTAAGACTTCTTCCGACTCGTTGGGGCTAGATTTGATCCTGACACCATCTCTGCGTCTCTTCACACAAGTTTTTCGAAGCTACTCAACCTCAAGACTCCCAACACAATGTCCGGCATCGACGAAATTCCGGGTGACGAAACTTTGTCCGAAAACAACCATAAACTGCTAGAAGAAGCCAATGATCGCTTAGAGGTGCAAGCTACCCAAATCCACACTCTCGTGGAAGAAATCCAAGAGCTTAGGGCGGCACTAGCCAATAAAGAAAAGAAGAAGAAAAATGATTCTTCCTCCGAAGAAGAGGAATCATACACCAAAAAGGCCAAAGGTCGTCGCCAAAGCAAAAGCAAGAAAAAGAAGTACGAGCCTAGCTCGTCATCTTCCTCCTCTGACAATGAGAGTTACACATCCAAGAAAGAAAGCAAAGGGGAAAGCAAGAACGAACCCCTTACCATGGCAATGCTAGAAAAGAAACTTGCATCCCTAGATGTGAGCAAGGGAGCCTCGCTCTCTATTGACTATGACACCCTTCGTCAATCCATGTCCAAACTTCCTAGAAAGTACAAAACACCCAACATTGCAAAATTCAATGGTACTACCTGTCCCAAATCACATTTAGACCTATTCTTGGGCCATGCTACCTATGGGTGTTGATGACAACCTGCTAGCTCAATGCTTTCCACAAACTCTCGATGGTGCCGCTAGAGAGTGGTACATGACCCTTCCACTCTCCACAAGGCTTGATTGGACCCTCGCCAGTCGTATCTTCCAAAAACAATATGAGGACAACTCCACTTACCGTACTACAAGAAGGGATCTCGAACAAACAAAGCAGCTTCCAAACGAATCCTTCACAGATTTCGTCAAAAGATGGAGGACTAAACTGGCTGAAATCGTTGATAGGCCAAGCCTAGACGAACAAATCCACATCCTCATCCAATGTCTTCGGGAAGAGTATCAAGACAAACTCGCGGGCAACTATTTTCCTAGCTTCGCCGAACTCCACAAATTTGGCATACGGTTAGATGACCTCATCAAGCAAAAGAGGGAGGCCAAGAAAGAAAGCGGGTTCCGTTACAACAAAAGTTCCTCTTCCTCTTCCAACCCCAAAGACACTTCCGTCAATGCCATAGTCTTTAATCATCCCAGAAATGGTAAGTACTCTGCGGTACCTCCACCACAAAAGAAGAAAAGGGATAGGCATTACGACAAACTTGAAAGGATAACACAAGAAGAACTCCTAGAGGTGCTTGTCAAGAATGGAAAAATCAAACCAAGAGAAGGTGGACCTCCAAAGAAAGATCTTCCTGCTAATCATGCTCATCATCTTTTCTGCAAGTACCACAACTTCTCTGGCCACGATACCAACTCATGTTTCCACCTGAAAGATGTCATCCAAGATCTGTTCGATGATAAAGAGATAGGACTTCCTAATGTTGCTACTAATCCTTTACCAAGTAATGAAGTCAAATTGATAGAAATAGAAAGTAGCTCCAAGGATCTTACTCGTCTAGCCACAACTGTGGACGAGAGCCCTTTTGAATTTAATAAATCTTCTTTCTGCTACATGATGTCTTGGGATGAAATCTTAGAACAAAAAGGAAAGGGGTCTAAGGATCTGGTCAAGTGATTATCAACAAAGACCCAAGGGATGAAAATCCTCCTAAACAAGCAAAAGCTTCATCATCAAATGAGCCCGACGATCCACTCTTAGCCCAGCTAAAGAAGACACAAGCAAATATTTCAGTTTGGGACCTCATCGGAGCATCCCATAAACATCGTGAAATGTTGAAGAAGGCCTTGGCTCAAATGACCATTTCTTCAGAAGTTACACCCGAAGATCTTACCCAAATGATTGGCCAAGTACAATTTGGCAACGTCATCACTTTCACTGACTTGGACCTCCCAACCTATGGGAATAATCATCATGAGGCCCTATACATAACTGCTAAGGTAAATGGATACCGAATGCCACACATTTTGGTCGACAATGGTTCTGCAATCAACGTCCTTCAAAGAAAGCCTTATCATCATTAGGTCTCACCCACAAATACCTTAAGCCATCAGGGCACACTGTACGAGGCTATGATTGTACTGCTAGAACTGCTTTGGGTTCAGTCGTGATACCTATAGAAATGGGACAAGTCACCATGAGCATCGAATTCCAAGTCATCGACATCCCAACATCCTTCAACTTACTACTTGGCCACCCTTGGTTGCAAGACATAGAAGGTGTACCTTCATCCCTACACCAATGCATCAGGTTCAAACACAACGACACAATAGTCACCATACACGGAGAAATGGTTACTGCTAGCCCTATCCTCGAGGTACAACACATCACTTCTGATTACTTATTTAGTGGCTTTGAGATTGAGAAAGAAAGAACCGTAAACGTCATAGAAGCTTGCAATGAAAACGACTACTCTAAAGCACTTTGGTTTTCAGGAAACCTTCCTGTTTGGAGAATGATGCAAGCGAAAGGGTACTTTCCTGGCTTGGGACTTGGCAAACACTTACAAGGGATAACGGATCTACCACCGGTTACCCCACCACACACGAAGCATGGCCTAGGATACGTCATTTCCATCCGCGATGAAAGTGACGAAGAAAAGTGGGACTTCACTCAAATCAAGTGGGAAGGAACCGCGCACAAAAATCACAATGACCCAAAGGCCAAAAAATGCAACCTCGAACCATATCGAAAGACGCTCAACGGTTACTTCGTTCGGGAATGGGAAAGCATCCCATACTTTATCTTTTCAGAACCATGGACTGACGATAAAGGAAAGCGCCAACCAGGCTTTGAAAGTTTCAGCGACTGCGATGCTTCGCTAGATGAAACAAAACGCGTCCCACTAATCCCTAAAGATTTGTGGGGCACGAAGGCAAAAATGACCAACAAATGGGACTTTGTGTTGGGAGAAGACATACTGCGACAGTTCGAGATCCTGTGTCGGCTAGAAGACAGCCAGATCCATGCAATCTCCAAGGGGGACGCTCCAACTACTGATTTCACGAAGCTAATCCAGAAATGTGATGAGCCAATTCTAAACTGGCACGTCACCGGGGGACCAGTTGTTGATGAAGACGATCATGATCAAAGAGCTTGGTTGTACTCCCCATCCCTGCAGGAAGATAGGCCCCATAGCTTTCACTTTAGAGTCAGGCTCCACCTTTGATGAACTCACTCAAGAGGAAATCGAGGCGTTGGCCGAACATGTATTCCCTTACTTCCTTAATGAAAACTTTGATCTTTCCGAGTACCCTGAGATTGCTAACATCGTGAATGATGAATTAACTAATAATTATCAATATAACGAACAAGTTACTAATGAATCATACGATGAGATAGACTAAGAAAACGAACAAATTTTAAAAGAATTAGCAAAGCAAGTTGGTCGTTGTTGAAAGAATGGCCCCGTTGACAATGAAGAAATGCAGACGGTTAATTTTGGGACAACAGAAGACCCCAGAGAAACAAAGATCGGCAGCTTCTTCAAGGGGAAGACAGAGAAACCTTAGCGCAGCTCCTCAGAGAATATGTCGACGTCTTCGCTTGGTCCTTCAAAGATATGCCGGGGTTAAGTCAGTCGATCGTAGAACATAAGATACCGCTGCTACCCAGTGCCAAACCAATCAAACAGAAACTATGCAGAATTAAGCCCGAATGGTCAATGCAAGTGAAAGAAGAAATCATGAAACTCTTGAATGTAGGGTTTATCAAGGTGATTGAGTATCCGGAATGGCTAGCCAACACAGTACAAGTAGCCAAGTCGAATGGAAAAATACGAGTTTGTGTTGACTTCAGAGACTTGAACAAGGCATCCCCTAAAGATGACTTCCCGCTACCAAACATAGACATGTCGCAGGGTATAACCAAATCCTCATGGCAGAGGAAGACCAACACAAAACAGCGTTCACCACACCTTGGGGGACGTTCTGTTACACGGTCATGCCATTTGGTCTCAAAAATGATGGGGCTACTTACCAAAGCGGAGTCACGACGCTATTTCATGACATGATCCACAAAGAAATAGAGGTATATGTGGACGACATGATTATCCACTCAAAGGGAACAGATGATCAGCACTTCAGAGATCTCAGAAAATTCTTCAATCGACTGAGACAACACAAGATGAGGCTCAACCCCGCAAAATGCTCATTCGGAGTGGTCAAGGGGAAAGTCTTAGGATACATGGTCACCGAACGTGGCATAGAAGCAGATCCCGCCAAGATAAAGGCCATCATAGACATGCCTACACCCAGAACACAGAAAGAAGTAAAGGGATTCATGGGCAGACTCCAATATATCAGTCGATTCATCAATCAACTGACTACAATGTGCGATCCTATCTTCAAGCTACTCAAGAAATACGCACCTCAAGAATGGACCGAGGAATGTCAAGAGGCATTCGAGGAAGTTAAGCACTACTTAACCTCCCCACCCATCCTGGTTCCACCGCACAAGGAGAAACCCTTAAAATTATACCTCACGGTTACTGATAACGCACTGGGGGCTATGCTCGCTCAAGAACAGCCAGCTTCACACACAAAGAATGCGATCTACTTTGTCAGCCGCAGATTCCAAGGCAGCAAAATCAACTACTCTCCACTCGACAAGTTGACGAACGTCGAAACGTCAAAATTTAAAGTTCCAACTCAACTATCTACAAATGATTTGTAAATAGGGTAAGTCGGGTCGAACCACAGAGACACGAATTTAAAGTGTAGGAATTATTGCTATAACAAAAAGTTTGTAAAGTGAAGGATTTGTTGATTTGTTTAAGACTAATATGTTTGCAAAAATTAAGTAAAAGTGATTATAAAAGATTTCAATAATAAGAAGACAATTCCCGGAATTGGTTTCACAAATTATGCTCAAGTTTCACAATTCATCAATCAAAGTGCACTTGGGGTTTTGTTCTTACAAACGTATGATTGGGACACTTTGGCGGGTGATTTGCAATCAAGTGTTTCTAACTAATCTATTCCCTTGGCCCGTTCATAAATTAGTTAGAAACCCATTTTAGAACTTAAGAACACCAAATAAACCACAATTCTTATGAATCATTTGGCGGGGATTCAACAAATTGTGAAAATCAAGCCAAGACTAATTTCAATTGTAAATTTGGCGGTTCACAATTGAAATTCTAAATAATTCAAGAACAATTATTTGATCAAGACAAGAGTTCTAAAATTCCATTGAAAATAACTTGATAATCCCAAGTACCACAAAGATAAAAATGAAAAGTAAAACTTAAAACATAAAATGTTACCTCCAATTCCAAGAACTAAGAAATTAGCTATCCATGAAAAAGAAGAACACCAAGGAAATTCTAAGAAAATTCTGCATGAAGTTCTAGAGAAAAGATAATGACTCTCTACTTATAGGTCTCTCAAAAAAAAACTGAAAAAAAAACAATAATAAAAAATAAATAACCCATGTTCTCCAAAAACCCATTACTGCAATTAACCCTTTATTAAAACCATAAACAGTCACCATTAATAAAAATCATCAATCCTCATTAAAACCAATCTGCCTGGAAGCCTTCTGCAAAACGCCTCGTGGGCGGTCGCCCACTTCACCCCTGGGCGGTCGCCCAGTTCTCCAGAAACATTTGGTCTTCACAACTCATACTCGTGCGCGGCCGCCCACACTGCACTGCACGGTCGCCCACACCGACAGAAGGTTCAAAGCTTCAACATTTTTTTCTCCTGAGCGGCTGCCCATAAGAACCTGAGCGACCGCCCACATTGGCAGACTGTTAGGCCCATTTTCTTTCTTCCCTTGCACCGGCTTGGCCCAACAACCATATACTTGGCCCGACTGATTCCTCCTTGTTGCTGTGGCCTTAGCCCATCCTTCCTGCATTCCTTCTTTCAATTCTTCATTTGGCTGGGCCAAATGCCTTGTTTTTGTCCCACTTATAATTGATTCGTCCCATACTTACATCGTTGCATTTTTTCCACTTGATTTATTCACCAATTGTTCCCAATTTCCAAACTTGAACCACTGAAACTAAAAACACTAAAAACATCCATTAAACACACAAAACTCAAGGATTAAGCAAATAATAAGTTCAAAAAGTAGTCAATGGATGAGTGTAAAACTCACTCATCAAATACCCCCAAACTTAGACATTTGCTAGTCCTCGAGCAAACACTAAAACAAACTAAACACAAAACAACTAAACGAACAAAAATTAAAAGCAAACTACTCTAACAAATAATCAACTATGTCCTTCCATTCTTGCATGTTCCTAAATTGCATAAATCACAAAATACCATCAACCGCAGGATAAGATTTTCCACAATGCAAGTATCAACATATTTTCCATTAATTGTAAAATATTACTTAACCATTATAATTACACCATAAATCTCTTTATGCACGAACATCTTTTCTCTTTTCTCACAGCCACGATTCATTTTTACAAAGCTAAGTACACCAATCATCTTTTATTTCATTGACTCTATTTACCAAGCAACAACACTTTTTAGACACAAAGCATGAATATTCCCATGAAATAATTACACCCCCCCAAACTTGATCATTTAAGTACACTTTAAAATCTACTACTGTTCAAGTAGGGAACACTGTAGCAGCGAACTCCATGCCCCTAATACTAAGTAGAGATTTATTTACAGGCTTTGAGAGTTAGCCATTTCGGTATCGAGCTTGATACGGACCATCACGGCGGTAAAGCTCTTCCTCCATAACGCTACTGCATACCCAGAAATCTGGTTAAGCTAGAATAATCCCTAACCAATTAATCTACGCGTCTGGAGGTTTCACCGAGTATACATTGCATTGCCATTGCTCTCATTTTTTTTTTCTTTTTTTTTTTCTTTTTTTTTCAAGATCACAAGGGGGGGTTCCATTCACAACCAAGGAATACTCATCACAAGACTTGCCTAATGTTGCTACATTGGTAAACAAATTCATTAACTTAAAAGATAAGGGTGTACTCTAAACTTTATAAAAATGAATCAAAATTATCAACCAAGAGCATATTTCCACAAGTGCACGAAACTACAACTAAGAGATTTATGACTCAATTATAACTCTTAAGTAATATACCACAATTAACCAAAAAAATATACCAACTTGCATATACATATTCACACCCAAATTATCCTTCCTAGCGGTCACAATCAATCACATGCAATTAGGGAAACACCAAGAATGTTAATGATTATATACAAAAAAGGACATAGCTAATTATTCTTTTTTTTTTCTCATTTTTCAAATTTTTGTCTTTCATTTTTTTCTTTCTACCAAAACAGTCAATTCTAACTAACATGTGAATTAAGCATATACAAACAACCAAGTACCCCACACCCCCAAACTTAAAACATGCATTGTCCCTAATGCACAAAATAAAAGAAAGGATAGGGGTACCTTCAACCACCAAATTATCTCCAGAATTGGTCCCACGGACCCACCGAGCCACTTCCGCTCGAACCAGTGCCATAGTGTTCCGTGCCGTTGCTCTTGCTCTTGCTGCTGGCGCGCATCCCAAGAACCCCATCCTCTCATCTCGCTCCGGAGTACGATATTGCGGCGGCCGGTATGGAATGTGCCGAGGCGGTGGAGGAGGAGGAAGCCTCGTGCCTCATCTCCTCGGAACATCTCTCGATCAAGCGATCCTCCATACGCCGCTCCACATACTAGCAAAGCATAAAACTCCTCGCAGCCATAGATCGCAACCTGTCTCTCGGCTCTCCTCCATACCCAACAACCGCTGATCCATCACATCATAATGTCCCCTGAGCCGCCCGATCTCCTCGGATAACGCATCCACATGGCTCTCCCACATAATAGGCCGCCTCCGTTGGAGTGAACCGCTGTTCCTCCATATCATCATCCTCCTCATTCCCTCTCACTCCTCTCGAAGAACCTTCACCCGCCGCAATCGAGCATGCCCCTTAATAGTAAGGGACCTCTTACTAACCGCCATCCCGCTCGACACAATATCCCTAACAATCCGCAACCGAGGAAAACTCACTCCCTATTCTCTATCAAACCGTATATCAACAACGGGAAACTAAAATTGCAACGCCCAATTGTTTTAATGGTGTTTACAATTTCCTTGGATATCGCCAATCCAGTGTTGAACCTTTGACCGGACAACACCACGGTCATCAACAGTGCCCTTCTCCAATGCACATCGTTATAATGTGAAGTAGGCATAATACGCTCGCAAATGAATCGATGCAAAGCGCGCATCCTCAAGTCCATGTCCCTAGCCTTCTTCACATTCCCGTTCCTCAATAGTGTCACATCAATATTTACGAAATAAGGCTCCAACATGTGAAGGTTCCCTGCCACATTCAACTCCATGATCTTCGCACTATTGTAATAATCACATGCACTGTTTTCATGCCCAGGCGCTTCCATCCCATAGTATCTATTGATATCCTCACCATTGTAATACACATTTGTTCCCCTCACCCAACCACACTTCCTTGCTTGCCCTGCCTCAAACGCATTTGCGTAAAATTCCCGAACCAACACTTTTGAACCTCTATTGGTTGGGCGGCTTGCTAAATTACCCCAACCATACCTAGCAAAGATGTCATCCAACCCAAGTTCATTGGGTTTAAACTCATTCTCTACAGAAAACCCTTTGTTTGAATACTTATCGAAAAACGTCTTCGCTTTACCCCCAATAAACTTCGTTGCATCAAACTCAACAACCGGCTCCGGAGCGGGAACATTTCTTTGTCTAGACTTTTTTTTTTTATCAATATGCTCACAAATTCCGCAGAGAAAGTATTAAAGAAGATTGAAGTGAAAATCTTACTTCGCCGGAACAGTCACCGGAGTTCGCCGGAATTTGACCGGAATCTCGCCGGAGTTGAAGAAGATGAACTGAGAAGAACACCCCTTACTTGCACAATGAGTATCACAAGAACCCTTTGCTTTCTAACTCCAAAATCGAGCCTTTTGCAACTTTCTTCACCACTTGCAATATTTCCAAATCTCCTCGATTCTTGGCAACAATGGTGGAAATTGGGTTCAAATCTTTGGTTTAAGAGGTTGGGTATGGTAGGGAAAGGCAAATTAGGGAAGAAAATTGGGAGATTTGAGTGTTTGGGGAGAGAACTCTTAGAGAGAGGAAGAGAGTAGGCGGAGGTTTTTAGAGAGATAAAGAGAGGGTATTTGAATTTTGAAATAAAGAAGGGAGAGTGAAGCGGCGGCTGTTTCAAGGCTCAATTGTAACGCCCTATTTTCTTTGTGGGCGGTCGCTCACTCCATCCTGGGCGGTCGCCCACCTGTCCAGCGGTTTATCCATATTTCAAAATTTATACGTGGGCGGTCGCTTATTGACCTGTGGGCGAGCGCCCACCAGCACAGCAAGTTCTTCTCTTTTTGTTCAACCAGCATGGGCGGTCGCACACACAACCCTGGGCGGCCGCTCACCCTTCCAGAAACTCCACATGTTTTCTCAAACCAACCATGGGCGGTCGCCCAAATGACCCTAAGCGGTCGCCCACATGTCCAGGAGCTTCACAATCTTTACAAACCAAGCATGGGCGGTCGCCCTCAAAACCATGAGCGGTCGCCCACATGTCCTGTGGGATTTTTTTCTGGCCAGCTATCTGCACAACACCAAGCAAGCAAACACCAAGCATAATATCTATTGATACATTACAATTCGACCCATATTTTGACCGCACTTTCGCTGCCTACGTCCCCATTGATGTGGGCGGACTACCCACAACAATAGGCTCAGGTCACCGTAGTTCGACACGTTCCCGAAATACAAAAAAACAAAGCTTTTTTTTTTTTTATATATATATATATAAAGCAAACAATAAAATGAAAATAAAATGAAAACTAAAACTCTCCACCCCCAAACTCAATGATTACTTTGTCCTCAAAGTGATGAAAACAAAGAAAAAATTAAATTTAAGGGCACTACAACTCACTACTTACCTTGGGTTGCCTCCCAAGTAGCGCTTTTGTTTAACGTCGTTAGCTCGACGGACTGCCTTCCTCAACGCTTATGGATCCTTCAACTCGATCCACTCAACATCCTTCGACCCCGAAACTCCATCCAAATAAGGCTTCACTCTTTGTCCATTGACCTTGAACCTATTGTTCGTAACCGGATTCACCAATTCCACGGCTCCATGAGAATATACATTCACTACTTCAAACGGACCACTCCAACGAGAACGTAACTTTCCCAGGAAAAGCTTCAATTTTGAATTAAACAATAACACCTTGCTTCCCGGAATAAGTTCCTTGTGCAAAATCTTTTTGTCATGGTACCTTTTTGTTCTCTCCTTGTACAACCGGGAGTTCTCATATGCCTCCAACCTATGTTCTTCAAGCTCATTCAAATGAAGTAACCTTTGCTCACCGGCTAGTTGCAAATCCATATTCAACTCCTTGATTGCCCAAAATGCTTTATGCTCTATCTCCACCGGCAAATGACAAGCTTTCCCAAAGACTAGCCGGTAGGGACTCATTCCAATTGGCGTTTTGTAGGCGGTACGATACGCCCACAATGCATCATTTAACCTCAAGGCCCAATCCTTCCTGTTTGGCTTCACCGTCTTTTCAAGAATGGCCTTTATTTGCTTGTTACTCACTTCCACTTGCCCGGAAGTTTGGGGATGATACGCGGTTGCAACCTTGTGATTCACCCCATACTTCTTCATGAGTGCTCCAAAAATTTTGTTGCAAAAGTGAGAACCACCATCACTTATAATCGCCCTTGGAACGCCAAACCTACTAAAAATCACATCTTTGACAAACTTGACAACAATATTAGCATCGTTAGTCCGGGTAGGAATTGCTTCCACCCACTTTGACACATAATCCACCGATACTAAAATGTATTCAAAACCACATGAAACAACAAAAGGACCCATAAAATCTATGCCCCATACGTCAAACAAATCCACAACCAAGTTATTCGTTAGAGGCATTTCATCCCGCTTACCAATGTTACCGGTTCTTTGGCACCTGTCACAACTTTTACTAAAAATGTATGCATCTTTAAAAAGACTTGGCCAAAAGAAACCCGATTGTAACACTTTTTGAGCGGTTTTCTTACCACTAAAATGACCTCCACAATGCAATTCATGACAAAAAGAAAGAACATTTTGTTGCTCATTTTCATGAATGCATCTACGAATAACCATATCGGGACCATGTTTAAACAAATATGGGTCATCCCAATAATATTGCTTAACCATTGACAAAAATCTTTTCCTTTCTTGACTTGAAAATCTGGATTTAGAACCCCGTAGCCAAAAATTTACAATGTCGGCATACCAAGGTTCACAATCCTTAACAACAAATAACTGCTCATCGGGAAAATTTTCATTCAAGGGAATTTCACTCACACATCCCTTTTCAAGTCTAGACAAGTGATCCGCCACAACATTCTCACAACCCTTTTTGTCTTTGATGGAAATATCAAATTCTTGTAAAAGCAACATCCATCTTAACAATCGGGGTTTGGCATCTTGTTTGGAAAGCAAATAACGTAATGCAGCATGGTCCGAATAAATAATCACTTTAGATCCTAGCAAGTAAGAACGGAATTTTTCCAAAGCAAATACCACCGCCAAGAATTCCTTCTCGGTTGTAGTATAATTCAATTGAGCATCATTTAACATTCTACTTGCATATTGGATCACATGTGACTTTTTATCAATTTTCTGACCCAAAACTGCACCCACCGCCAAATCGGATGCATCACACATTATCTCAAAAGGTTGAGTCCAATCCGGACCCACAAGAATAGGGGCTGAAGTCAATTTCTCCTTCAACAAATTAAAAGAATTGAGACATTCTTGGTCAAACACAAATTCCGTCTCTTTAGCAAGCAAGTTTGTTAACGGCTTACAAATTTTAGAAAAATCTTTTATAAAACGCCGATAAAAACCCGCATGACCAAGAAAGCTACGAATTCCTTTAACATTTGTTGGCGGAGGCAATTTAGATATTATCTCAATTTTTGCCTTGTCAACTTCAATCCCTTTTCTTGAGACCAAATGACCCAACACAATTCCATGCTTAACCATAAAATGACTCTTTTCCCAACTTAAAGTTAAATTGGTATCACAACATCTTTTAAGAACCAAAGTCAAATTATCTAAGCATGCATCAAACGAATTACCATACAACGAAAAATCGTCCATAAATACCTCAACAAACCTACCAATCATCTCGTAAAAGATCGACATCATGCACCTTTGGAATGTAGCAGAGCATTGCATAAACCGAAGGGCATCCTCCGATATGCAAATGTTCCAAAAGGGCATGTAAATGTGGTCTTTTCCCGATCTTCCAGAGCAATGGGAATCTGATTATAGCCTCGAAAAACCATCTAAGAAACAATAATATTCTTGACCACTGCCTCTCTAGAATTTGGTCAATAAATGGCAAAGGAAAGTGATCCTTTCTAGTCGCCGCATTAAGTTTTCGGTAATCGATAACCATGCGTTGACCAGTGACCATTCTAGTAGGCAAAAGCTCATTATCCTCATTCTTAACAACAGTAATTCCGGACTTTTTAGCAACCACATGAACAGGACTTACCCACTTACTATCGGAAATAGGATAGATAATACCCGCATCCAACAGTTTCAAGACTTCTTTTCTTACCGCTTCAAGCATGCGAGGATTCATCCTCCTTTGATTCTGCCGGACTGGCTTGGCATCATCCTCCATATGGATTTTGTGCATACACGTGGTTGGGCTAATTCCTTTTATGTCAGTAATGCTCCAACCAAGTGCGGACTTATGTCGCTTCAACACATCTAACAACCTTCTTTCCTGCATTTCCGTTAAGTCCGAAGCAATAATAACAGGCAAAGAATCATTTGCACCAAGAAAAGCATACTTTAAGCTAGATGGAAGTTGTTTAAGATCTAATTTGGGAGGAGAGACAATAGATGGCAAATGCTTAGGATTAAAATTACCTAAAGATTCTAAAGGAACCTTTTCAGTAATTTCCTCCATAACATCCATCTCAGCAAGAATGGCCCTCGCCTCATTTTGATCAAAAACACCTTCCATAACTTACTCATCCACAAACTCAGAAACAAGAGAGCCCTCAACATCATGCTCAAGTAACACGTAATTTTCAAAGAACATCACAAAATAAACACTCATTAACCTCATATGGCCTTTTCATGGAATCAAAGATAGAGAAATTAACAATTTCATCCATGACAGTTAAAGACAAACTTCCATCTTTCACATTAATTACCGCATCTGCGGTAGCCATAAAAGGACTCCCCAACAAAATAGGGACATCATTCACATCTTTAGCATCTCTTTCCATATCAAGAACCACAAAATCAACAGGGATAATTAGTTTATCAACTTGAACTAAAACATCTTCTACTATTCCCTTTGGATATTTGACCGAACGGTCCGCAAGTTGCAAGGTCATAGTAGTAGGTTTTAGTTCACCCAACCCAAGCTCCACAAACAAAGAATAAGGCAACAAGTTAATGCTAGCTCCTAAATCTAACATTGCCCTCACTTTCTTAGAGTCCCCCAAAGAAATCATCACATTAAAACTACCGGGGTCTTTAAGCTTAGGAGGCAAATTCTTTTCAAAAACAGCACTAACTTGGTCCGAAACCACAATTTTTTCGTTCGGGGCATACTTTCTTTTATTTGTGCTCAATTCCTTGAAAAATTTAGCATATGAAGGAATATTTTTAATTACATTGAGCAAAGGTAAATTTACATTCACCTTAGAAAGCATGTCATACAACTCTTTAAATTGTGTTTCGACCTTATTCTTGACCAATCTACCGGGAAAAGGGACAGGAGGCACATAAGGCTTAAGAGGTGGAGTTGGAAGTTTCTCCTCGGGAGTCACTTCAACTCGTTCCTCGGCCACAACTTCATTCTCATGCATATTGTTATCATCTATAGGAGAAGGAGAAGAGTGTACCTCCTGAAGAGTCTTACCACTCCTCAGGGTGACGGCCTTTGCTTGTTCCGGTTGACTCGGTAGTGTACCCGGATTGTGCTTTTGGAGTGCCTCGGCAATTTGACCCATCTCGATTTTCGAGCTTTTTCAGGGAAGCTTCTTGGTTCCCCATTCGTTGGTCCATGATCACCTCGATTCTCGTTGAGCGGCTTGAATGAATCTCTGCAACGTTTCCTCCACACTTGGCCTTGCAAGCCCTTGTTGCTGCGACTGTTGCATTTGTGGTTGGTATTGTTGCTGAAATTGACCCTGCCCTTGATTTCCTCCCCAAGAGAAATTGGGATGATTCCGCCAACCCGGATTGTAAGAGTTGGAAAACGGATCATTCCTCACTCTTGGTTGAAAAGCGTTCATTGCATTTGCTTGCTCAAGAAATTCCGGGAATTGGTCTCTCAATGGGCATCCCATAATATCATGGGAGTTCACATTACAAATTACACAACTCGTGCCCGAACTTCCCTCTCCTTGATTTCGCCCTTGGTTTTGACCTTGACTTTGAGCCGTCATCATTCCCATGAAATTCTTCATTTGCGTAGTCAATGCCGAAACTTTTTGCGCTAGAACATCATTAGACTCAACTTCATAAACACCTTTTCTTCCTCCTCTCACACTTTTCTGCTGCGAATTCATGCCAAGTCTCTCATATAAGGCTCTCGTTTCATCGCCAGCTTTTCACCCATAGCACCCCGCCGCATTATCCACTTGGGCTTGACCTTGTTGAGTCAACCCATCATAGAAGGCCTGATTTAAGAGGGCTAAAGGAAACCCGTGATGAGGACATTGGACTAGCAACATCTTGAATCGATCCCAAGCTTCATGAAAAGCTTCACCCGGCTCTTGATTGAAAGACATTATCTTGGACCTCAAGTCGGATGTCTTTTGATGAGAGTAAAACTTTGCCATGAACTTGTTGTAGACTTCCGTCCAAGTGTTAAGAGAGGCCGGAGCAAGTGCCATAAACCATGTCTTGGCAGCATCCTTCAACGTATAAGCAAAACACCTCATTCTCAACTGCTCTTCGGTTAGTTGCCCCAATGGAAAACCTTGCACGGTGCTATAGAAATCTCTCATGAAGGTAATTGGGTCTTCCGATGCCATCCCATGAAATGAAGGGAGCATGTTGAAATGGAGGTTCTTCAACTCATAACTCCTTGCTGCTTGTGGGAGTACAATGCATGATGGCGATGGTTCAATTACCGGACGTGCAAAATCACCCATCATTTGTGGTTCCGCCATTTTCACTTCTTCTTCAGAATCGGAAATCTCGGACTGTTGAGAGTAAACCGAATCACTTTCTGTATCACTTGGTTCCGGGTGCTTCCTCTTGTTGATGCGATGAATGTTGTGGTCAATTGGTAACAAATCGGGTTGTAGTGACCTACGACCAAACATTCAAATCTGCAACACCAAGTTAAAACAAGACAAAAAATATATACACAAAATACTATTCACAATAGCAAATAATTAAAACAACTTTAAATTTCACGTCCCCGGCAACGGCGCCAAATTTTGACGAACGTCGAAACGTCAAAATTTAAAGTTCCAACTCAACTATCTACAAATGATTTGTAAATAGGGTAAGTCGGGTCGAACCACAGAGACACGAATTTAAAGTGTAGGAATTATTGCTATAACAAAAAGTTTGTAAAGTGAAGGATTTGTTGATTTGTTTAAGACTAATATGTTTGCAAAAATTAAGTAAAAGTGATTATAAAAGATTTCAATAATAAGAAGACAATTCCCGGAATTGGTTTCACAAATTATGCTCAAGTTTCACAATTCATCAATCAAAGTGCACTTGGGGTTTTGTTCTTACAAACGTATGATTGGGACACTTTGGCGGGTGATTTGCAATCAAGTGTTTCTAACTAATCTATTCCCTTGGCCCGTTCATAAATTAGTTAGAAACCCATTTTAGAACTTAAGAACACCAAATAAACCACAATTCTTATGAATCATTTGGCGGGGATTCAACAAATTGTGAAAATCAAGCCAAGACTAATTTCAATTGTAAATTTGGCGGTTCACAATTGAAATTCTAAATAATTCAAGAACAATTATTTGATCAAGACAAGAGTTCTAAAATTCCATTGAAAATAACTTGATAATCCCAAGTACCACAAAGATAAAAATGAAAAGTAAAACTTAAAACATAAAATGTTACCTCCAATTCCAAGAACTAAGAAATTAGCTATCCATGAAAAAAGAAGAACACCAAGAAAATTCTAAGAAAATTCTGCATAAGTTCTAAAGAAAAGATAATGACTCTCTACTTATAGGTCTCTCAAAAAAAACTGAAAAAAAAAACAATAATAAAAAATAAATAACCCATGTTCTCCAAAAACCCATTACTGCAATTAACCCTTTATTAAAACCATAAACAGTCACCATTAATAAAAATCATCAATCCTCATTAAAACCAATCCGCCTGGAAGCCTTCTGCAAAACGCCTCGTGGGCGGTCGCCCACTTCACCCCTGGGCGGTCGCCCAGTTCTCCAGAAACATTTGGTCTTCACAACTCATACTCGTGCGCGGCCGCCCACACTGCACTGCACGGTCGCCCACACCGACAGAAGGTTCAAAGCTTCAACATTTTTTTCTCCTGAGCGGCCGCCCATAAGAACCTGAGCGACCGCCCACATTGGCAGACTGTTAGGCCCATTTTCTTTCTTCCCTTGCACCGGCTTGGCCCAACAACCATATACTTGGCCCGACTGATTCCTCCTTGTTGCTGTGGCCTTAGCCCATCCTTCCTCCTTCCTGCATTCCTTCTTTCAATTCTTCATTTGGCTGGGCCAAATGCCTTGTTTTTGTCCCACTTATAATTGATTCGTCCCATACTTACATCGTTGCATTTTTTCCACTTGATTTATTCACCAATTGTTCCCAATTTCCAAACTTGAACCACTGAAACTAAAAACACTAAAAACATCCATTAAACACACAAAACTCAAGGATTAAGCAAATAATAAGTTCAAAAAGTAGTCAATGGATGAGTGTAAAACTCACTCATCACAAGTCTTGCGCTGCTCTCGTCTGGGTAACACAGAGACTAAAGCACTACATGGAAGCCTTCCCGGTTCGTCTCATCGCAAGAATGGATCCTTTGAGGTAAATCCTAGACAAATCAAATTTGTCTTCGCGACTGGCTAAGTGGTATTTCATGCTCAGGGGATATGATATCACTTACGTCACTCAGAAATCCGTTAGGGGCAGTGTATTCGCAGATCAGTTGGCCGAATTTCCTTGCGACGAAGTGAAGGGGGAAGACCCGCGATTTCCTGATGAGGACATCATGAGTATAGAAGTCAAAAATAAGTGGCAATTATTTTTTGATGGCGCAGCCAATAAGAAAGGTTTCGGCATCGGAATGTTGTTAGTAGATCCCGACGACATCTATACTCCACTAGCAATCCGTCTCGACTTAAGCGCCACCAATAATACTACTGAGTATGAAGCTTACATAGCGGGGCTCGAGGCAGCTCTAGAACCTAACGTGATCGAACTCGAGGTATTTGGGGACTCCGAGTTGATCATCAATCAGACACTGAAAAAGTGGAGGATCCAAGATCCAACTCTTCAAAGATACAATACCCACCTCCAAGAGTTGGTGCAATAATTCCAAGACGTCTCATTCCGCTATCTCCCTAGAGACAAAAATCGATTTGCTAACACTCTGGCTACACTTGCCTCCTTGGTCGAAATCCCTGCATGAAAAGCCGTGAAACCCTTCAAAGTAACCCAGCGAGTAACCCTTGCCTACTGCGCCGTTATAGATCTCCATGACTGCAAAGACAAGTGGTCATCCGAACGCATCACCATTGAGAAATCCAAAAAGAAACCATGATACTATGACATTTGGCATTTCATCCTAGATGGAACCATTCCGCCTGAGACCGACAAGAAGACTCAGATTGCCCTTAGGAGGCTGGCAGCTAATTACGTCATCATTGCTGGCCGTCTATTCAAAAAATACTTTCAGGGAAACCTCCTTTGCGCCACCGAAGAAGAGGCCCAAGAAATAATGGACCATGTTCATCAAGGAGTATGTGGAACCCACATGAGCAGAAACATGCTCGCCAAAAAGATCATCAGACAAGGGTACTTTTGGTTAACCATGGAAGCCGACTGTACCAGCATGGTCAAGAAATGCCATAAGTGTCAGATACACGCCAACATTCAGCACGCACCGCCTTCCTTACTGTACCCTATGACATCTCCTTGGCCGTTCTCAACATGGGGCATAGATGTGATTGGAAAGGTCACACCCACAGGAGCCAATGGGCACTATTTCGTCTTAGTAGCCATCGACTATTTCACTAAATGGATCGAGGCCGCCTCCTACAAAGTTTTGAATGCCAGAAAGGTAGCAGAATTCATCAAGCACAACATCATCTGCCGATACGGGGTCCCGCAAGAGATGATATCTGATAATGGCTCCCACTTCGAGAAAGAAACCGATCGCCTCTTAACAGAGTACAAAATCATAAGGCATAAGAATTCTCCTTACAAGCCTCAGACGAATGGAGCAGTTGAAGCCGCAAACAAAATAATCGAAACCATCATCAGAAAAATGGCAGTCACTGGGAAAGACTGGCCCGACAAGCTACCTTTCGCACTTTGGGGATACCGCACTTCAGTTCGAATAGCTACAGGGGGGACTCCCTACACCCTCACATTCGGAATGGAGGTTGTTCTGCCAATAGAATTGGAAATACCATCACTAAGGGTTCTCCTAGAAAACCAAGTGAATGAAGTCGACTGGCTAGAAAGCAGATACGAAGAGCTAGCCCTGCTAGACGAAAGAAGGTTGAGAGCAGCCGAACACACTCAAGCTTACCAAAGAAGAATGGCAAGAGCTTTCAACAAAAAGGTCAAGAAAAGAAACATCAGAGTAGGCGACTGGGTTCTCCGCGAGCATTGTCCTGGACCTTTCAACCCTCTAGGCAAGTAGAGCCGTCAAGTTGGGATGGTCCCGTCGGGACGTCCTGTCCCGCCATACAAATGGGACGGGATGGGACGAAATATTTTAGTCCCGTCCCGTTTTCGTCCCGTTCCCGTCGCGGGACAACTTATTTTTATCCCGTCCCGTCCCGTTTTCCCGTATTGACCCGTACAAGTATTATATGTTTATCACCACTACTACTAGTCTACTACTACACACTTAAAATAAAGGTTAGTGCATAAAATTTGACTTAGGTAAACACTTATGTTTACATTTTCACTTGATGAAATTTGCAGAATCTATGAACTGATGGAGCGGGTGCTTAAAGTTTATGTTTATAGTGAAGGAGAAAAGCCGATATTTCATCAACCTGGAATGATAGGAATATATGCTTCTGAAGGATGGTTCATGAAACTAAATAATGTTTAGCCACTGCATAACTGCTGCAACTTCCTTTTGCTTGCAGAAGTATGAAAGTTATCCATCGGGATCATTGGTTGACTTTGCATCTGATGCCTTTGGATCTCCAATATTAGCAGTCAGCAGCTTGACAGTTCATTCCAAGGTTTGCTCCATCTCCGAGCTATGTTGTTAATGTTATATAATGCCTAAGAACGAATTCCTTTCTTTTTCTTTTTCTTTTTCATTTTCTATCTTCTCTTTAGATTGATCTTTAATTTGCATACTGTAAGTACCCAAATCTGGCTCATGCCTTCCGGTTAAATTTCCCGGCAATTTCGGTAAGTTTTCCGGTAATTCCCCGGACCTTCCTAGTGTTCCAGAAATATTTCGGAACAGTCCCAAATTAATTAAAGGCTGAAGAGGAGCCTTCCTAATTAAGAAACACGTTTTTCTCAATTAGGAAGAACCTTCTAGAATTTGCCACCTTGCATGGTTCTAGAAATGCTGAGTCACAATGGATAATGCCGCACGGCTGCATTAGCTGGAGGTCCCTAGCCGCACGGCCTCATTGGCGATTTCCAGACAGCCTATAAATAGAGCCCTCCTCTACCCATTTCAACACACAATTGACACAACAAAATCAACCCACAAAATCATAATACTCCCAAAAGGCTGTTGAAGATCCAAGAAGGTGAAGAAGAAGGCCAAGAAGCTCCCTCCCTCCTCCTTGAAAATCCAAGATCAACCTCTCCTCCTAGCTCCATCCAAAGAAGAAGGAAGCCATTGATAACCTCGCACGCTCTAACCTCGCATCCTAATTGCTTTATAAATTGCTCATTGCATTGTCTTTATATTGCTTGGGACTTGGTAGATTAAAGATCACATCTTTATATTCCCCCTTCCCCTTTTGCATGCATTAGACATCATTTGTCATAAAAATGTAGTCTTTCCCCATAAAGGTGCATCCTTTGCACCTAAAACCCCCATTTTCCAATAAAAATGTCATCTTTATGCATCCTTTGCATATAAAAATCAAGTATTTTCAATCAAAATGCATCCTTTGCATTCAAAATCCCTTTTCCAAGCATCATTTGCTTTAAAGACCATGTCTTTACCATAAATTAGCATCATATGCTTTTTTAAAATGCAATCTTTATGCATCATTTGCATAATGAATGCCAATTTCTTCAACAAAATGCATCATTTGCATAAAAATCATATCTTTATGCATCATTTGCAATAAAGATCATTTCTTTGAATCAAGTGCATCATTTGCAACCCAAAAATGTCATCTTTTCATTAAAGTGTCATTTTTACATACATTCCCCCATTCCCCCATTAGCAACCTAGGAACGGACCGGTGTAAAAGATCCTATCTTTACATCGTTCCTTCCATAAAGGTTTCATAATCTCTTTAGAAAGGGACACCTTCGAACCCTATATCTCCGATTATCACTTAAGATGAGTATGAAGCATCTATACAAGCTCGACCATCTTAAAGTGTAGGATTGATGGGCTAAGGACCCTCCTTTTCTAAAGAACCTCATCTTTGACTACAAAGAGAGTCATTCTCTCGATCACGCAAGTCCCAAGGTCTAAAAAATGCGATGATCACAAGTCCAAGATGAGGGCGGGATCATAATCCCGAATACATAAAATCCAAGAAATCCCGAGCGACAACCAACAAATGGTTTGTACGTCCGGAAGACGACTTGGGACATTCCCTCCTTATTTTCAAACACATGCACACAAGAAAGCACGCAAGCAAGCACGATTAATGAAATCATGGGAGACTTGCTCCGGCAAGGCACCTTGGGTGAACGACGATCCGTTCTTCTCAAGGGGTAACTTAACCTCCGAACCCATAAAACCTTTTTTTCAAAGTTTTGAGGTAATCAAAATGGCGTGGCGACTCCGTTTTTCAAATTAAACCGGATATCTTCAAACTCGCGTGAATCCAACAAACACAAAAATTTGGGCACACATTCACAGTTTGGCGACTCCGTTGGGGAACATCCCAAAGGAGAAAAGCTTTTATTTTCAAAAACAAAAAATCGATACTCGGTATATAGGTGGAAACCACTTGCCTTTCCTGTACACTCTCTGATGTGGGAGTTGGGATAACCGGTGGTTTAACAATCCCACGTACCGGTATCACTTTTTCGAAAAAAATAGAAAGAAAGCTTTTCCCTTTGAGCGGGTTAGACTCCCGTCGCCGATTTCATTAATCATGATTGCTTTCTTTACCATGCATTGCATCATTTGCATCTTGGAATCTGTGCATACTTTGAACGGGAAACAACCCAAAAAATAGCAAAAGGAGTGGAACCTGGAAAATTGATCCATGCAACGTACGGCTCAATCCTCATTAGATTTTGATCGGGCGACCTCGTGGCAATTCCACCAGGAAAAATCATGGTTAATCTGGGCAGCCCTAGCAGCTTGGGGCTACTCAACCCATGACCGATCGGGGCTCCTGTAAAATTTACGTGCTTATGTGCTGCATTCTCCCCGTCCCGAAAATCATTCCTTTAAAACACATTTTTGAAAATCTCTGTTTTAACTCAAAAAGGAACATTTTTAGGAGACCGCACACTACGCGCACTCCGATATATCCCGTACACTTTTGCACGCACGTCCTTCAAACCCGAGGGTGGTTCCAGCAGCACACGGACAGCCTTACGATGCTCCCGGCGCGCACGGAATCATCCCAACCTCCCCATGGCAGCCGTGTCGACCAATGCACACCCGTGTCACACGTTTCAAAACCGTGACTTTTTGGTTGGTTTTTGGTCTAGTCCGTGTCATATAGCCCAGCTTGCATACCTCGTAAAGGTCAAGCCTTAGTTCATAACGGAAGAAGAACTCTGCCAAAATTCCGACAAGGAAAAATTGGCGAGATCTCAACTCCGACATTGACTATTGACCTTGACCTGCACGGAATGCGTAAGAGTCAAGACCGAGTCTTTGCCAACAAATCAAAAGATCTTTCGCTCAAGCGAAGCTCGCTAAAATTCTGACAAGGAAAAATTGGCAAGATCTTGACCCGACATTGACTTCGATTCTAACTCACGCCCGGCGTATGCAACGAAGTTCAATGTGACACTGTGTCATCCGGCTTTTGCCGCCCGACCCATGCCTATTATATTCTCGGACATTACCGAAAGTCAAAACGTCATTCGCTCAAGCGAAATTCTGCCAAAATTCTATCAAGGCGTAAAGACGAGACTTTCCCGTATTGCCTTGACTATAATCCGCACGCTCGTGCGTTGAAAGTTCCTATGACCCGCTAGACCCGTTAGGAGCGTTCTTTACTCGGCCGGTGGGATCCGCGTGCCCTATAGGACCCTCGCCCGGGCCGTCCACCCCGGGAGGTCGAAATACGTGGAATACGAGGGGCTTATAGACGTAGTGACGGAACCCACCGATCCAGATCTAGAGTAGTTACGAAAAAGAAGGGCAAACCCCTTTTCCAACCAAATAGATATTAATAAAAGACACTGTTTTAAGTAAACCGGAAGATTCTAATTTGCATATTGCCCGAGCCTTCACCTAAACACCTACCCCGAGTCTAAACCTTTCCTATCCCTTTCCCGCAGCCGAGAAAGAAGTGGGTGAGAACACCGGGTCCGCCGACTTGTTAGCGCAGTAATTCTCGTACAGCTCGCCGTAATCCTCAATTTGGTCACCCGTAGAGTCGAATGTCCGATTCGACAGAGAACAAGACCGGTTTAGGTAACTGCATGACTAGGGAAGCAGAGCTAGCCTATAGCCCATCCCCTCCTAATCCTTTGCCAAAGACTGTCCCTTTTCGCCTTCCCCAACATCCCGAGCCGTCAGTGGTCCCGACACCCTCACAGCCTTTGCATCCCCGTGGGACTCTTTCCCTCCTTTCAAATTCTAATCCAAATCCCTTTACTTTGGAATCCCAAGCACCAACCTCGACCTCTCTAATTTCGTCAACGCCCGTGAATTTGCCTATCTCTCGACAATGGTAGTGAAGAATCACGGGAACGAGAATAGGAATGGATGGATTTACGTGATGATGACAGCTCCGTAGAAGGAATGGACTTGGAGTCGCAGAAGTGAAACCCAAAGGGCAAGATGAGGTAGAAAACCACCGACCCTAATAGGAGATGAAATCACTTCAAAGTGTATTTGGCACTGTGTGAAGGCTCGTAAAAGGAAAAAGATGCTAGCTTAGATGAGGCAAGATATGAGTCCTACATCCTAGAGTTCAATACTCCTTACAAAGACTTGGTCGGTGAATGGAGGGATTTAATTGAAGCCCTAGCCGAAAGAGGAAAATGGGCTCCACCCACCGATCCGGAAAACGTAAGCATCGCGGAAGCCAAACTCTCATCGTGAGAGTAGACTCTGTTACGGTGTTAGTAGTCACTCCCGAGACCTTGTCCGAAGAAGAGTGTATGGATGCCCCGGAAAGAGTCTTAAGTCTCGAGGCGACCCCAGCCCCTTTATGTCCCGTGACGACAACGATGTTTTCTTGGTAATTCCCAAGTCAAAGGAGGAGTCCAAGATACCTCTTATATGGCGTCAAGTATCCCGACCGCTTTTGCCCTCATTGGTCATCGTAGTCAAGACGAAAGTTCCCGCGAGAGTTACTACAAAGTGATACCGATGAAGACACGGCCGAAGTGCCTAAGGAACAAGAGAAGAGTGGTTAGCCCGTAAGCCAAAAAGCCCGTAAAACCTTCCCGACAGGAAGAACGTAAACCCGCCATGAGGTTTGACCCCGCGTAAATCCTTATTGATGATGGAATTTCTCACTTCGTAAAATGTTTAGCCAATGTCAAAGATGCCGTCGAAGGCCGACCCCTAGAGAAAGAAGGGACATGCTTGATGCTGATGAGGAATGTGATCCCACTCGTTGAAAAAATTGTTGGACCCGGATGAGAAAGCCGCTGCCGTGCTCCAAACCCCGAAAGTGATAACTCCCGTTGCATGTTGACTTTGAAAAGTTTGAATGAGACCGTGAAGGCTCTAAACGGAGAAGGTAAAGCCGAAACCAGCCCACCGCTAAGCCAATCGTAGAGTCGAACCCCGAGAAGGTCGAAAGCCGTTAACTTGGGATCGTATTCGAGAAGCAACCTTACGCTCCAAAAGAGTGCCATTAATCGATTAATCGCCAGAATTGGCCATACGCCGAAGAGCCCGCCTCGACTTTGAAAGAGCTAATGTAATCCTCCAAGAGGAATAATGACTCGGGAAAATCTAATGTTTATGTGATGACTCGGTCCGGACAGATGAGTATTGAGCAGCCTAAGGGTGACAAAAAGAATGCCGTCTCTGAGCCAAAGACAGATAAGAGGCCTTATAAGTCGGAAGTAGAAAAGCCGTACTCGACAAAGAGGATCCAAAGTGTTGACTCGCTTGAAGTGTACCCAAGCCAATATCTCCTTGTGGTCCCCGTTAACCTCTTCATACCCTCATAAGCCGAAGCCGGAAGAAAGTTTGGCCAAGACCATGGTACCCATAGATGTCACCCCGCATGAGGTCGTCCAAATGATTGGAAGTATCCACTACGGAAACATCATTACCTTCACCGACTTGGACCTCGCCAAAGTATGGGGCTAGTCATAACGAACCTCTTTACATCACACCAGCTTAGAAGAGCGTCGATTGCCACGGTATTAGTCGATGGAGGGTCGGCAATGAATGTCTTGCCACCAAGATGATGGACTTATTGGACCCGAAACCGACAGAGTTGAAGCCTTCTAGTCGACTATTAAGGCTTATGACTCCACGGCACGATCGCTTTGGGGATTGCTACTCTCAAGCTATGGTTTGGAAAAAGGTCATGGACGTTGATTTTCAAGTGATTGATATTCCGATTTCCTTTATCGCTCTCCGGGACGACCCCGGATCCATCGATAAATGGGGTAGCCTCTACTTTGCACCAAATAAGGCCAAATTTCGCCAAATGATGGTACTATCACCACCATTTATGGAGACAAAGGTCACGGTAGAAGGAACCAAGACCGGAGACATCCCGATATTGGAAATCAAACATGATGACGAAGGGTTGGCATTGACAGGATTCTCTCGTAGCTCCTTCCAAAGCACAAGTGTGTTGCACCGACCTCACTACTACTTCCGATAAAATCCCTCCCGCCATGAGAATGATGAGAAAAATGGGTTATCTTCCGGACTTGGATTGGGTAGAAGACTTCAGTGGTCGCAATACCATCATCGATGTAAAGGAACAGTAATACCGTATACGGCTTGGGGTACAAACCGAATGGCGTAAAAGATAAAGGGGTCCAGCTTCATCCCTACAGCTTATCCTCGACCCATTATTTTACAAAAGGCGAGACACAATACGATAAAAGTGATCACCGCATCTCCTTAAAACCCTTCGGAGAATCTTGAGAAAATGAGGGAAAGCCACCAATCCCGTTCAAGAATGTTCCTTGACTCGCCGTACATTCCCGGGGCTACCACTACCGTTCGTAACGAGTATGTCTTCAAAGGGAACTCAGACAAATACAAAGAGTCGGCATCCAGTGGTAATGGATTTCTCCGCCTTCGAGTTAGCTCTTCCGAAGATCAGCCCAGATAGAAGCCGCCAAGAGTGAAGACAATGAGCGGGGCTTGCTACAGCTTGTTTGATGAAGAAGCACAGATCCCGCATTTGATCGACTTCACTCGTATGATGAGATAGTTGCCGTAATTGGAGACGGTGGTGAAAATCCTTTTGATCCCCGCACTTTGGTAACTAAGACAGAGAATGCCATTGAAGAATTGGGAGACGTTCTCGTGGCCGATAGCCGCCGACAAAGAAATGATAGCGGAGCTTGGATTGGTACTCGTCCTTCTCAACCCAGCTTGTGTCAAACACCCCGTTGTCCTGTTCGCTGAGTCAGAATCTTTGAATTCCGGGCCCTCCGAGTCATCCGAAGGCCTCACGCCCGAGGACTATCAAAATGTAATCGATGTCATCTTTCCCCTTATTTTGAATGAAATGACAGATCTTTCGAGTATCCTCTTATTGCCAACTTAACAAATGATAAATTAACTCAAAACTCAACAAAGCTTAATAATGAATCATTTGAACAAGATGCAAACACACTAAATGAACAATACATTAAAGAAATCTTTAAGCGTGTTTCGTAAAAGAGGAAAACCGGGCCCAAGCCGCCGAGGAGGTTTTGACAAGTGTGAACTTGGGTACCGTCGAGGAACCTAAAGAGACACAGATCGGAAACTTCTTCCAGGGGGTTGAACGGGACAGACCGATCGATCTCGCTCAGTGGAATACGTCGACGTGTTTGCATGGTCATACAGGATATGCCGGGCTAGACAGCTCGATAGTAGAGCACGTAATCCCTCTAGCACCGATGCTAAGCCGCAGCGTAAACCGAGGAAGATCAAGCCGTAATGGTCTCTACAGTCAAAGAAGAAATTGAGAAGCTACCGCGGGTAGGATTCATCGTAGTCATCGAATATCCGACATGGTTGTCCAATATTGTGACCGTCACCAAGGCCAATGGGAAGGTGCGCCGCCGTGTGGATTTCCGAGATCCGAACAAGGCCACCCCAAGGACGATTACCCTTTGCCAAACATAGACATCCCGGTGGACTCCACCGCTAACTACGAAGTCAAATCCTTCGTTGATGGCTTTGCAGATACAACCAGATCAAGATGGCCGAGGAAGACCAAGAAAAGATGCCTTCACCACGCCGTGGGGAACTTATCGTTATACAGCTGATGCCATTTGGGCTTAAGAACGCCGGCTACTTACCAAAGGGCAAGCGACCGCGCTTTTTCATGACATGATCCACAAGGAGATTGAGGTCTACGTAGACGACATGATAATCCACTCCAAAGGCG
The DNA here is from genome assembly GCA_022495995.1 of Adenophora triphylla var. japonica. Lineage (NCBI taxonomy): Eukaryota > Viridiplantae > Streptophyta > Magnoliopsida > Asterales > Campanulaceae > Adenophora > Adenophora triphylla. The sequence continues at coordinate 767,388 of JAFEMH010000443.1, forward strand.
AGGACGGGCAAGACTTTGTTGACTCGCGGAAGTTCTTTGAGAGGCCGAGACAACATTCCATGAGACTAAACCCCGCTAAAATGCACCTTCTGAGTGACAAGGGGAAAAGTGCTTGGGTATATGGTCACGGAGCGAGGTATCGAAGTTGACCCCCAAAAGATCAAAGCCATTATGGATATGAGGCCACCTCAAACCTGCATGTAAGTCAAGAGCTTTATGGGAAAACCGCAAGACATTAGCCGTTTCACAATCGCTGACCACTATGTGCGAGCCCATCTTCAAGCTCATGAAGAAGAACGTAGACACGTAATGGACCGAAGAATGCCAGGATGCTTTTGACCGCATCAAGGCATACTTGGTACACCCTCCGGTGCTATGCCCCCACATAGACGTAAACCTCTTCTCGCTCTATCTCACCGTCACCGATACGGCTTGGGGCTATGCTTGCTCAGAAAAGAAAGACTCTCGGGTAGAGAACGCCATTTACTTTGTCACCGGAAGCCGCAGGAAGTGAGCTCAATTACTCAAGATGTGAAAAGACCTCGTGCAGACTAGTCCGGGTAGTCGGCAAGTTGAAGCATTATATGCAAGCCCACCCCGTGAATTTGGTCTCAAAAATGGACCCCATCAAATACATCTTTGATAAGCCTTCCCTCTCGATGCGTCTAGCAAAGTGGTCCTTCTTCTTAGCAGAGTACGACATCAACTATGTGACCAGAAGGCTATCAAGGGTCAAGCGTTGTCGACCACCCGGCAAACTTTCCCAAGAATGAAGACAGAGGGCCCGAACCCCAATTCCTGCATGAAGGGATCTTTGCAAATAACCCGAAAACCGATGGCGCTGTTCTTTGACTGAGCCGCTAACAAAAGAGGAAACGGTATCGGATGCTACCGGTCGATCCGAAAGATGAGCATACACCCATAGCCCTCAAGTTGAACTTCCCCGCCACGAACAATGTTGCCGAGTATGAAGCCCGCATTGCCGGTTTGGAAGCCGCCTTAGAAAGGAATGTCAAGGAGCTAGAAGTTTACTGAGACTCACTCGATCATCAACCAGGTTTCCAACAAGTGGAAGACTCATGGACCCTAACCTCGCAGCGGTATCATGCCCATATGGAGGAGTTGGATCGGACAGCTCGTAGAAGTGACCTTCCACTACTTGCCAAGGGAAAAGAACAGATTCGCAGATGCCCTAGCTACTCTAGCCTCATTGGTAGAGATCCCCGAGGGAAAAGCCATAAAACCCTTCCGAGTAGGTAGAAGAGAAGCCCCACCTTCGTTGTGAAGTAGACCTGGGACCCGAGCCTATAAAGGAACCCCGGTACAATCAAATTTACCAGCTCCTCAAAGATGGAGAGTCACTTTCGTGAGACAAAGAAGGTAGACCAAAAGAAGGTGTCGAGCCAAGAGCTTGCAAGCCCCGAAAAGGTTGGCCTCCCATTATGTCATTCTAGGAGGCAACCTATACAAGAAGCGATACCAAGGACCACTCCTCTTGTGCGTCACTCAAGAAAAGGCCAAAGAGTTGATGACCGAAGTCCACAATGGTCCCCGCGGTCCTCATATGAATGCCGAGCCCCGATGCAAGTGATCCTCGTAATGGGTTACTACCGGATTTCCATGGAAACAGATCGTGTCCAAGACGTCCGAGCATGCGACAAGTGCCGCCGGTTTGCCAACCTCAACCATCTCCCGCCTCATGACTGCACCGCATGACGACTCCTTGGCCGTTTGCAACTTGGGGTATTGACGTGATAGGGAAAATAGCCCCTACAGAAGCAATGGACATGAATTTGTGCTAGTAGCCATCGACTACTTCACCAAGTGGGTAGAGGCCAAGTCTTACAAGGTCCTCACTTCCGTAAAAGTGGCCCAATTCATCAAAGAAAACATAATGTGCGTATATGGGGTGCCCAACGAGATCATTTCCGATAATGGGTCGCACTTTGAAGGGGACTGCGATAGGTTGCCGTCGATTCAGAATCACTCGCCACAAGTCGTCTCCGTACATGCACCTCGACTAATGGAGCCGTGGAAGCCGCTAATAAGACGCTCGAACGGATCATCCGAAGATGGCCACCCGTGGTCGTGATTGGCCCGAAAAGCCGCACTTGGCACTCGGGGCTACGTAACGTCTGTCGAACAGCCTACAGGAGAAACTCCTTTTGCCTTAACCTACGGGATGGAAGCACGTGCTACCAGTGGAGTTGGAAATCCCGTCATTAAGGGTCCTCCCGGAAAACAAAGGTCAATGAAGTAGAATGGTTGCAAATGCTCGGCATGATGAGTTAGCCCCGCTGACGAGAGAAGGCTAAAAGCCATGGAACACACCCGAGCCTACCAGAGGCGGATGGCCGCAGCGTTTGATAAAAAGGTCAAGGCCGTAGACATCAAAGAGGGTGACTTAGTGTTGAAAGTGAAGCCCCTACCGTAGACAACCCCCGGGAAAATGGGAACCCGTTTGGATCGGCCCTTATGTGGTGCGTAAGATACTATCGGGAGGAGCCATGAAGCTTGCACTGGACGGCAATCCCTTTGTCCACCCAAATAACGGTGATAAGCTCAAAAGATACTACGTCTAAAAGAAAAAGAAAAAAAGAAAAAAATAATAATAAAAAAAAAGTGCAAAAAGAGTAATACCCAAACTAGACCGAAAACCCCAAAAAGGGCGGTCTAGGCAAAAGACAGGTTGCACATAAAAATCTTAGTGCAAAAAGAGTAATGCCCACTAGGGCCGAAACCCTAAAAAGGGCGGTCTAGGCAAAAACACAGCCGCACATAAAAATTAGTTCACCGTAATGAACTACGAAGACCCGAGCCCCTTAGTCTTTCTTGTAAAAGGGGAACGTAGGCGCCCATATATGGTTCGGTCTAAACAATAAAAAGGACGATTAAGTTTCCATGAAATGCGTCCTAAACAATAAAAAGGACAATCAAGCTTCCATGAAGTGCGTCCTAAATAATAAAGGGTATTTCAGCCATAAAACGGGTCCCAATAAATAAGACATTTGAATTTCCATGAAATGTGTCTCAATTAATTTTTAAGATAATATTTCTTGTTCATTACAAGTTAAAAACTTCTTGATGAGTTCAAGCACGGTCTACCTCTTGACTCGCTAACCTCGCTACAAAGATCTAAAATACAATAAAATGCCTAAATAAACTAATGTGTTTGCAAAATGGCAATAAGGGAATCCTAAGAAAAGATCCGTCGCCGTCATTCGCCGAGTCTTCTTTGGTCTTTTTCCCTTTTCCTCGGCCTCGTCGAGTCTTCTTCCTCTTTTTATCTATGATGTCGGTATCCCTCATCCCGACCTCCGGTATCCTCACCGGAGCCTCTACCAAACTCCGTGTCAATAAGTGCTCTCTACCCGAGCACGAGTCCGCACCTCCTCCCTCCGAGCCTCGCCAAAGGAGCGACCTCTGACAACCTCTTGTACCGAGCCTCCATGTCTCTCGACCAAGTCACTCGACCGGGTTATGGCGACTCGCCTTAGCCTCGCCTCCTCGTAGTCCCGCTCGAGTCACGCCGCCCCCAATAAAGCCCGACGTCTCTCCTCCAAGATGACCCGAGTCGCTCCCATCTCCCTCTCGTACTACTCCAAGTAGACATGTGGTCAAGATGGTGCTCTTCCCGCTCCCGAAGATAGCCCCGGTGGGAAAGCAAAGATATGTCCAAGCCCTCGAGAAGAAAGAGAAGCCGGCCGGATCCCTCATGTCCAATGACACCACCTCCATGGTCCGGATGTCCTCCCAATCACTCAATGGCTCCCGTAAAGCCCCAAACCGCCCGGATACTAAGGTGGTATGTAGAAGGATGACCAGCAGAATCCCGGAACCCTCACAAAGATAGGACTCCCGAAATATCCTCCCGGTCCGCAACCTCCAATGAGGTATCCACCAACGGATGTCCGAAGTGGATAGCCTAGCCATCGTCGCCTCCCCTACTCGGTCCCGTTGCCTGCGCACCCTCCGAGAAATCACCCAAGGGCACCGAGTCGGCAAAGCCCCCGGCAAAGCCCCGAGCCTCTCCCGCAGCCCATAAGGTCAACACACTGACTCCCTGATCTCATGAAATGGTCTCCCGAGCCATCCCGTCAATCCCATGAAGTGTCTCTCCCAAAACCGGGACAATATCCTTCCCACCTTGCAGCCTCTAACCATGTCCAAGAGACCACTATGACAGATCCCCACTGACTCAAGCAGTTGAACAAAGCAGAGAATACGCAAAGGATAAATGCGTCCATAGCCACCGTGGTCGCAGCCATATCTCGGAGACCCAAACCTCGCCCGGATATCGTAAAGGTCAATCCCGTCCGGGCTACCATCATCCTCTCACCCTCCCCAAAGGAATCTCGCAGAAAAGATGCAAGCTTTACCGCCACCGGCACGTCTCCGATCAGCGGAATAGATATAGCCTCAATCTCGGGACCCCAATCAAGGCTCGGAAGTCTTCATGCGTCGGACAATCTCGTTATAAGAAAAGCAAGAAACATGTCTCCTGACGTCCTGTAACTTTGCCGCGGCTCTCAAAAGGTCCCAATCGGGCGGGAGATCCCTCAAATGCCATAAAGACTTGATCTTGAAGGAAGAATCAAGCAGTCCCCTATGAGATTGGAAGTTGTGTCTCACCCAAGATTGAAGATCGGATGTAAAACGGTCTCGCTTTCCCTTTGCAATCTAACGGGCTTCTCCATTGCAAAATGATCAAAGGTGGTGCTTTTAGGTCCAAAATGTGCTCGGGGAACAATTGGGACAAGTCTAAGTTGAAAATGAAATGAAATGGCCAAGCCTTGCTTTTATTCGTAAAATAACCAGCTCGTACAGAACCGTGAGCCGCACGGCTTTATTTGCCCTCTCGGACAAAACCGCACGGCCACATTAGCCATCTCGCAGAAATTCTGCAAAGAACCAAGTTGCTGCCCAAGGGAGTTTTCACCCCACTTTTTCAACCAAAACCCGTACAAAACATGTCCAAAAGCCATTCAAGCATTTATACACCATTATAAATCATTTTGGCCCGCCAGCCCCGATTCCAAGCAAAAAATCGCCCCAAGGCTCGATAATATGCAAATTTAAAAAGCATGAATTAGAAAAGCAAATAAAACATAAGTACAATGTCTTCGCCCCATCGGCGCCAAATCAAAGCAAAAATAAACAAAGTGTGCATAAAAATTGTTCATTGTTTGTTTTTGTTCCAAATCTACTCTAGAGACCTCCTAGGCCTCCGATTCTTCCTCCTCCTCATCACCGCTCGCCCGTAAATGCTAGCCTCCTCATCAAGTCCTCCCGGTCGCTCACGCGACAAATGGACATTATCGTGCCCGTACTCACCGCCCGCTCCGTAATGTCGCCGCTGGGTCCCCGCCCCGAGGCATGGCACCGGGAAGAGTACTCCGAGGCCGATGAGGTAGACGCCGTGCCCCGACATGCCGTCTCTTGCGCCCGGCTCCCGCGCATCCGCCGCCGCTGAAGCGCAGCGCCTTCCTCGAAGGGACCGGCACATGTCCTTCCAGCCCCTATTCTCGCCCGACCAACTGTCATAGGTGCGAGCCGGAACTCCGAGAAAAGAAGAGAAAAATCTCAAAATCTCGTAAAATCTCAAATTTGCAAAAAAAAAAGCAAAGAAAGCCGAAAAGGGAAAGACCCTAAAAGTATACTTACAAAGGCTGTCAGCGGCAAGGTGTACCGGGGCTCCCTAGCGTCGGGGACAGTATCCTCATCCTCCTCGGTACTCCATGGACCACGTAGGACGATGCGCAGGAGGGATCGGCGGGTCAAGAGGCTCATCCTCCCCATATCCCCGAGTGACCGCCGCCTTCACTAGCTTCGTGGCGTCCTCAGCGCCGCTCCACAAACACAGCCAGTAGGGGGTGTCCATGTCGAAATACTCGCAGCCTACGCCCGCCCGGTACCTAGCAATCTCATCCTCTCGGCCAATCCCTCGGGCCGTAGCATCCGTGCCGGAGGATCGTGGGGAGTAATGGCGTCCAATGGAGGGACATGGCCATGCCGCTCGAGAAACGGTCCCCAAGTAAATGACATCACATGTCGCCCAAGAAGCCATCTCCTCTCGCCTAGTCGCCTCAATGGCATCTCCCAAAGAAGATCTCCTGATACCGCCCCAAGGGTAGAAGTCCACTCCGTCGTGCCCATCCCCGTTGATGACCGGCCTCACCATTTTGTAGTCGAAAGTGATCCGGGTCTTCCCCGTGAATTTATCCTCGCATCTCCCCTCCAAATAACCATAGCAGTGGAAGATGGTGATATCACTCGTTGGTTCCACGGAAAGAACCCGATCACCTCACAAAACCAGGCCTGCATGTTCAAAACATCAAAAAGGTCATTCTCTCTCTCTCATAAAAGTCTTAAGACAGAAAAGAGAAAAGAGAAAAGAAAGAGAGACTACCTCAAGGGCAAATGAGAAGCAGTCCATCGAAGCACTTTGTTACTGTACATGTCCAAGGAGAAATACAACTCCGCCAATCCGGCCTCTCCCCAAGAGACCGTCCCTATCCCATCCACATCCTCCAGAGTCGAGGAGGCAAGTCATAGCTAGTGTCCTGCACTAGCGAAAATGGTGACCGATAGCATCAACCATACGAAAGCTCTAGCTACCGGGCTGGCCACATCATTAGCAAAGAAAGTTCCCGCATGCAGCTTCCGATCGCCACCTCGACATTCCGCGTCTCCATACCCACTCTGGGAATCAACTCAAACCCAACCAAATTCTGAAATTCCTCACTGTAATGTGATCTCTCCAAGTCACGGCCTCCCGTGAACTCGTAGGCCGCAATAGCCGTGAAATCGGCAGGAGTCACCGTAAGCTCTCCCCATCGGTGAAAGCTATGGGTACTGCCCCACCGTAACTCGTAAAGGGCCCGGATCAAGCCCTTGCTCTTAGAGGTGATGTGAACACCCCGCCGATAGCCTCGACGAACGAATCCAGCCGGCAGCCCTCACCAAACCCTCGGGGTTCACCCCATTCTTCTCGAAATCCGGCATCCTCTCGCCAAAGCTTGACCGCAATCTCGATGGTCCTCTAGACTTGTTCTCCTCGTAGACAAGCACAACAAAAAGAAGTGTGTCACTCTTCATCATTTTCAAAGGCATGCATATATTCACAAAAGTGCACATATTTTCAAAAGAAAAGCATTCAAAAAAAAAAAGGGGTTTTTCTAGCATCATTTGCATCAAAAAAGCGTCTTTCATCACTTGAAACGCGTCATGTCAAGTCCCATTGCTTTCCCTAAAGCACAAAATCACAATTTTCACAATTCTTTGCACATAAGCATTATTCTTTCAAAAATGGCATGCATGAATCCTTTTCATCTTCCAAAATCATGTTTTCTCAAAATTTTGACCTAGTTCTAGCACATGCAAGAACTCCGTCTCACTTTAGACAATTATCATTCTTACTTTATTTGCGAGAAAAAGTGGGTCATTCTCACTATTTTTGTCAAACAAATTGCACATTGCATATTCTTAGCCTCATAGGTTATTCATCAATGTCTCAAAATCATTCAAAAATCCTAGGAAAATCCTAGAAAATTCCTAAGTTCGGGTCAAGCCCTAAGTCATTCAAAATTCAATCAAAATCGACGGAATTGAGCCAAATAAGAATGCTTACCCCAACCGGACGCGGGTTCGTCGATTCAGTGCTCTCTTCTCCTCGGTAAAGCTCCGACGGAGGCGTAAGAAAGTCATACTTTCTTTCCGTCTCGCACGAGCTCCTTTCTCCTCCTCCGAGCGGCCGCCGAGATGTTTCTTCTTGCTTGCCTCGGTTAGGATTGCCCTCCTGATCCATCTCAAATCAAAGGGAAGCAAGGGGATTGAAAGAATTTCAAATTCTCTTCCTCTCTCTCTCTCTCTCGCGTTCTTGGGCGGCAACACAATGCCAATGGCCT